>OY992882.1:34846616-34909116 GCA_963921405.1 Cepaea hortensis | reverse complement strand
CAAATTATTGACTAACATTGAGTAGTGAATACAGACAATACATGATGGAGTTGATTGCCACGTCATGTAACAAACATGCAATTACATTTAACCATATGCCCACTGCGCCTTAACGGAGTCTATTAAGGTGTCTGGAAGTATGTTAGGGAGTGTAAGGGAGTCATTTACTTTACTATCAGCATCCTCCTCTTCTAACAATCCTTTGCATTCATTCATATTCATATTTGGTGTTTCTTAAATGGCCTGTGTCTCCCGTGGTGTTGGGAGACAGCTGCCTCGTTTTCCAAGAACTGTATTGTGTCTTCATAATCTGATATGATGCAACTATTGGCAAGTCTAAGTTCAGTAGTTTGCCATTGCGGTCTCAATTGTTCTGGCCGCCTCTTATCTTATGTCTCTGACACACCTTTGAGCCAGAAACTAGTCTGGATCCTCGTTGATCATGTGCGATGCCGATAAGCGTAGACGATCATGTTTCGCCATCTCACTCGATCATAAATCAGCTCCCTGTTCCTGTCTCAACCATGCCACGTGGCCAAGCCATTCATGTATTTACCTCTCTGCCTTCTCCTTGTTCTCTTCCCCTCGATCTTGCCAGTTGTCACCAAGTTCTAAATTGTGTTTCTTCTCATAACGTGGCCAAAAAATGTTGACTGTTTACGTCTAAATAGTCTTAACGGTCTACGGTTTTTATGTGTTTCTTGCAGGACTTGGTAATTGGTTTTTCTGTCTGTCCATAGTATTCTTTGCATGTTCCTCAGAAACCACATTTTTACATCCATCATATGTATTTAAGCTTGCCTGTTCATTGTCCACGCTTCACATTCATACCGAAGTACGGGTTCTATGTAGCACCATAACACTCTTCTTCTCGTTGCAAATGCCATCATTTTATTGGTCAGTTAGATCCTACCTTCACATAAATGTTGTCGAATAGATCGAAGTTCCACCTCAACCACCTGCAGCTGTGTGCCCCATTGAACGGCGACTTTCTTGTTATTTTTCCCCTAAGTAGTTAAGCCTACATGTCCAAGCTGTTTCCCTGGAGGCAATGTTGCCATGCACAAGTAGTCTTAGCATAATACACGAGGTCAAGACGAACCTTACAATATTGAACTCCAACGTTAAATCGGTTCTAATGCATGAATCAGAAATAAGAGAACCACTAAAAGAAATACTAATAAGCTACATCACCCATTAATTTATGCCAGCGCAGAATTGTGGGAGTAAAGATATATTACATAGTCACCAATGTACAGATCATGGAAAGAACTAATCAAACTAAAACGAATCTAGATGTGAAAGGGGGGGGGGGGGAACCACTGGCGCTGGGTAGGGCACATATTTAGACAAATATCTAAGGATAGCATAAATAGACACTCTCGTCTCTTGATCCCACCTTATAATCATCATCATCAAGTGTCTGCCAGCTGACGTAGGCGTTTATGGCTCTCCACACATCTCGGTCTTTTGTGTTCTGGTTCAAATCTACTGATGATATTCCTCCATGCCACTGTCTCAGTCCATCCAGCATTATTTCTCTTGGTCTGCCTCTGCCTCTCTTTCCCTGTATCTTTCCAAGTGTCACGATGTTCTCTAATGCCTCTCTTCTCATCACACGACCGAAGAAAGCTGATTGTCTCTTTCTTATTGTTGTATATAATGTTCTAGTTTCTATAGCCTATTTCAGACAATCATCGTTAGTTACTCTGGCAGTCCAGGGAATTAGCAACATACGTCTTAGGAACCAAATCTCTGTTGCTTCTAATTTCTTCTTTATTTGTTCATTTACATTCCAAGATTCACTGCCATAAAGCAAAACTGGAGTAATAATGACATATTGCATAAGAAACCTTTCATTTTCTGAAATGCGGCTTTTGCTTGCCCTATTCTGCTCTTAATTTCTGTTGTAAATCTTCCATCCCACAAGGCGAAAGAAATACTGGGAGACTTAAAAATCCAAGTAGAATATAAATCAAGACATAGATTATATGGGGAGACCAAGGACAGGGCTGCAGGATACGGCGATATATATGACGTCTGGGAGTGAGTTATTTACCCAATTCAATGTCAAAGGGTATAGAAAACCTAATAACCTCAACCCGAATTTAATAGTGAAAATCACAACTTGTATCTTAACATAGCAAAAACAAACATAATGCATACAGATGAAACTACTATGGAGAAAAAAATATATGTTAATGAGGAAAAATTGGAGGTGGTGGAAAATTTTGAATATCTTGGGTCATTGATTACCAAAAATGGTAACACGATGAAATAAGTTTATAGACGAATAGCTATTGCTCTTCAAAGACTAAAACAACTGAGTAAATTGTGGAGAGGGATAGATAGAACTACAAACATCAGATTTTTAAGAGCATGCATCTTTCCCATTGCAACATACACCTGTGAGACCTGGACACTTGCTAAACAAGCTGAACAGCGCATAAATGCCTTTGAATATAAATGTTATAGACGAGTTCTAAGAATATCTAGGATAAAGAAAAGAACAAATGCATTCATACTTCATGAGCTGAATGTTGGAGAACGTTGGCTATTAAAGACGATAAATCAAAGAAAATTAAAATATTTTGGTCACTTGAAACGTCACGAAAGTTAGGAGAGGACAATAATGGAAGGGTTTATGCCTGGGAAGAGAGGAAGTGGAAGGCCAAAGAGAAGATGGGTGCAGGATGTAGCGGATGATCACCAGATGGGTGTATTGGACGCGGGACATCTTGCATATGAACGAGAGGTTTTCCGGAATGTTGTTATAGGAGCGAGGTTCTGCAAAGGACATGCTACTGAATGAATGAATGACTGCCAAAGGACAATATATCGCCAACTTTAGCCTCCCATTTGATCAGAAGGACGACATATTGCCATAATAGGGTCATCGTGTTATTTATTTATTTTTTTTCTAGTAGTATCTTCCGCAATTCCAGTGCTCAGTGAACGGGCATTTACATTATAATAATTGCTCATTTGTTGGTCTACCATGTTTTGTGGCAACCTACTTTTTGTATAGCACTGCATCAATTAATGGTCACCGCGCCAGAATTAAGTCGAACTGAACAGAAGCTTGGGATCTAAATAGGTATCAGACTTTACAACAAATAAGTGGTTGTCTCTCACCGCAAGGAAATATCCCATAGGCATGTTTGTCCCGCCCATCCAAAGAAAATGCATATTACCTTCATATTCATACGTCGGGTATAAGAATTATTTATAATGCCGCTAAGCATTATAAATCTCTGTGCCATACCCGACATCCTTTCCGCCGATCCAGTGTTGGCGCCACTTCACTCTATAAATCAGATCAGTAAATTGCAATAAAATGAAGGCGACAATCGTCTGCGAATATAAACCCAACACATTATTACCTTATTAACCCATTTGCCGAATAGTCTTACATGGTATTACTTTATGGCGGCATTCGATGTCCAGAGATACAAGGATCTTTCCATGTTCCAGGAATTGAAATCCACATCATAATGAATCTATAACATAAAAAATACATGCATTTCAGTGTGCATCAATTTCATCTGACCAAATTCGATTAATATATTCGATGCGTTTAACGCTTTTCCTTATCTGTGTAGCTAACGGGAAAATTTGATAGATTGTCACCTTCATAGCCGTTGATTTAGCAACTTTTCCTCTTCTCTCATCAAATAAAATTGTAATTTATTGTTGGGTGTTCGCGTTATCCAATTTGTGATGAATTCACGAAGATCGTGTTGTTAAAGATAGAGTGTAAGCGGAATAATAAATTTCTTCCCTGTTTCGGTTCCAATATTTTCTACTGAACAGAATGGTTTTAACAGAACTGAAACCCCTGTCGTAGTTCAAAAACACGATAATGTGTTATCTTTGCTGCATTTATTATATTTAAAAAATTGCATGTTCTTTGCAGGCCATTGCGTCACACCCAGCCCTTATTGTTGCTGTTCCTGATTTATTAGCAATGTTTAGTAGTAGTTCATTCCTTTCTGAACGGGAAATCAGCATTTAAGCAGAAGCTAACTGCATATCCTTTACAGAACGGAGGAGTCAATTATAGCGATTTTTTGCTGTTCGTGATTCCAGGGCAAGTCTAAGTTCAGTAGTTTGCCATTCCTTTCTGAACGACCGATATCCATACCATTTCATAAAAACCAACGCAAGGCGGCTGGTGCAAAACCATCCGCAGCTGTGTTTCGAACGCGGTATGTGGGATTACGAACTGCGACCGTAACTACTTCGCTACGGAGCGGGTAGAAGACAAAGTTTAAGTTAAACCTCTCAGCCACACGCCGGTAACCTGAGTAAAAGACCGTCTATGTATGGCACAAGCTCCACATTATCATAGTAAAGGGCCGCCAATGTATGGTACAAGCTCCACATTACCATAGTAAAGGGCCGCCAATGTATGGTACAAGCTCCACATTACCATAGTAAAGGACCGTCTATGTATGGTACAAGCTCCACATTACCATAGTAAAGGGCCGCATATGTATGGTACAAGCTCCACATTACCATAGTAAAGGACCGTCTATGTATGGTACAAGCTCCACATTAACATAGTAAAGGACCGTCTATGTATGGTATAAGCTCCACATTCTCATAGTAAAGGGCCGCCAATGTATGGTACAAGCTCCACATTACCATAGTAAACGACCGTCTATGTGTGGTACAAGCTCCACATTACCATAGTAAAGGACCGTCTATGTATGGTACAAGCTCCACATTACCATAGTAAAGGACCGTCTATGTATGGTACAAGCTCCACATTACCATAGTAAAGGACCGTCTATGTATGGTACAAGCTCCACATTACCATAGTAAAGGACCGTCTATGTATGGTACAAGCTCCACATTACCATAGTAAAGGACCGTCTATGTATGGTACAAGCTCCACATTACCATAGTAAAGGGCCGCCAATGTATGGTACAAGCTCCACATTACCATAGTAAAGGACCGTCTATGTATGGTACAAGCTCCACATTACCATAGTAAAGGACCGTCTATGTATGGTACAAGCTCCACATTCTCATAGTAAAGGGCCGCCAATGTATGGTACAAGCTCCACATTCTCATAGTAAAGGGCCGCCAATGTATGGTACAAGCTCCACATTACCATAGTAAAGGACCGTCTATGTGTGGTACAAGCTCCACATTACCATAGTAAAGGACCGTCTATGTTTGGTACAAGCTACACATTACCATAGTAAAGGACCGTCTATGTATGGTACAAGTTCCACATTACCATAGTAAAGGACCGTCTATGTATGGTACAAGCTCCACATTACCATAGTAAAGGACCGTCTATGTATGGTATAAGCTCCACATTCTCATAGTAAAGGGCCGCCAATGTATGGTACAAGCTCCACATTACCATAGTAAAGGACCGTCTATGTGTGGTACAAGCTCCACATTACCATAGTAAAGGACCGTCTATGTATGGTACAAGCTCCACATTACCATAGTAAAGGACCGTCTATGTATGGTACAAGCTCCACATTACCATAGTAAAGGACTGTCTATGTATGGTACAAGCTCCACATTACCATAGTAAAGGACCGTCTATGTATGGTACAAGCTCCACATTACCATAGTAAAGGACCGTCTATGTATGGTACAAGCTCCACATTACCTTAGTAAAGGGCCGCCAATGTATGGCATAATCTCCACATAACCTTAGTAAAGGACCGTCTATGTATGGTACAAGCTCCACATTACCATAGTAAAGGACCGTCTATGTATGGTACAAGCTCCACATTACCATAGTAAAGGACCGTCTATGTATGGTACAAGCTCCACATTACCATAGTAAAGGACCGTCTATGCATGGTACAAGCTCCACATTACCATAGTAAAGGACCGTCTATGTATGGTACAAGCTCCACATTACCATAGTAAAGGACCGTTTATGCGTGGTACAAGCTCTACATTCTCATAGTAAAGGACCGTCTATGCATGGTACAAGCTCTACATTCTCATAGTAAAGGACCGTCTATGTATGGTACAAGCTCCACATTACCATAGTAAAGGACCGTCTATGTATGGTACAAGCTCCACATTACCATAGTAAAGGACCGTCTATGTATGGTACAAGCTCCACATTACCATAGTAAAGGACCGTCTATGTATGGTACAAGCTCCACATTACCTTAGTAAAGGGCCGCCAATGTATGGTATAATCTCCACATAACCTTAGTAAAGGACCGTCTATGTATGGTACAAGCTCCACATTACCATAGTAAAGGACCGTCTATGTATGGTACAAGCTCCACATTACCATAGTAAAGGACCGTCTATGTATGGTACAAGCTCCACATTACCATAGTAAAGGACCGTCTATGCATGGTACAAGCTCCACATTACCATAGTAAAGGACCGTCTATGTATGGTACAAGCTCCACATTACCATAGTAAAGGACCGTTTATGCGTGGTACAAGCTCTACATTCTCATAGTAAAGGACCGTCTATGCATGGTA
Organism: Cepaea hortensis; assembly: GCA_963921405.1. Lineage (NCBI taxonomy): Eukaryota > Metazoa > Mollusca > Gastropoda > Stylommatophora > Helicidae > Cepaea > Cepaea hortensis. The sequence continues at coordinate 34,902,635 of OY992882.1, read as the reverse complement.
CAAGCTCTACATTACCATAGTAAAGGACCGTCTATGTATGGTACAAGCTCCACATTTCCATAGTAAAGGACCGTCTATGTATGGTACAAGCTCCACATTACCATAGTAAAGGACCGTCTATGTATGGTACAAGCTACACATTACCATAGTAAAGGACCGTCTATGTATGGTACAAGCTCTACATTCCCATAGTAAAGGACCGTCTATGCATGGTACAAGCTCCACATTACCATAGTAAAGGACCGTCTATGTATGGTACAAGCTCCACATTACCATAGTAAAGGACCGTCTATGTATGGTACAAGCTCCACATTACCATAGTAAAGGACCGTCTATGCATGGTACAAGCTCCACATTACCATAGTAAAGGACCGTCTATTTATGGTACAAGTTACACATTACCATAGTAAAGGTCCGTCTATGTATGGTACAAGCTCTACATTCTCATAGTAAGGGCCGTCTATGTATAGTACAAGCTACACATTACCATAGTAAAGGACCGTCTATGTATGGTAGAAGCTCCACATTACCATAATAAAGGACCGTCTATGTATGGTACAAGCTCCACATTACCATAGTAAAGGACCGTCTATGTATGGTACAAGCTCCACATTCTCATAGTCCCATAAATATTGCTGCAGGAGAACATCATGGCTGAATTGATGAGTACTCTTTCTTAAATATCCGGTGTGTTGAAATCGAGGTAGCGGGTTCTTCACCTGCACTGGTCAGTTAGAATAAAATATTGACTTCTGGTGCCTTGGGTGCGTAAATTACTAGTACCCCTGAAGTCGGAGAGGGTTTGCCTGATGGCGAAGGACACGGGAAATGGGGACAGCTAATCCACATGCAAAAATCAGTCTTGTGCACTGCCAACTGGTAGTAACTTGGACTACGCGTAAGTTCAAAATGAGCAAACGATAAAAATAAAACCGCTGCTGCTCTATTATTATTATATTTAAACATGTTGTCCCATGCCATTCACAGAGCGTCGGCATTAACCTCTAGAATTGTTTGGATGTCTGTGATTTACTTGAAACGTGTTACGGTAAGTAGTTTGCCATTGCTTTCTCAACGGACGATCATTGGAATCAACCCATGACAATCTGCTTCCAAATCATCTGCTGGCTGATTCCAATCTCTTGACTTGGTATGTCGAGGAATTGTGAAACGCGTTAAGTGCGCCGAAGCCACAGAGCCGCACAATTAGTATATACTAGTTCTATTTTAATAATATTATACCTAACGGTCTGCCTTTCTTGTCTCTCTCATGTTGTACACTATTTCATTAATACATCATTTATTTACCGTAAGCGACAACAATACCACAGACAGAAAGGCAGTCTACCTTACATACATGCAGAGACAGACAGACAATTATTAAGACAGACAAATAAAGAGACAACCAGGCAAACATAGAGACACCCAGACAAATATAGAGACATCCAAACAAATGTAGAGACAGACTGATATACAGACATACACCGACAGGCAGGGCAACCGGCCTACGGGGATAAATGAACGTAACTTCTGATTGGCCCACTTGCCTACTGCCTCTCTTTTACTTGTGTGCATTACTTTGTTACGCTGGTCTTGTGTATAAATAACTTTGTTACATTTGATTTCGTCATACTTAGTTGTTTGGTTTGTGTGTATGTGTGTGTGTGTGTGTGGGGGGGGGGGGGGGGGGTAATACCCTGTGTTTTTATTACTATCTGAATATCAATGTATTAATGAGTAGCGCTCTTTGCAATGACAGGTAGAACGAAGAACGATCGCTCACACGTGCCTCCGCAAACTGATTTGTAAAGACAGTTTAATGTTGACGGATTCATTTTCGATTACCGTAGACAAGTAGTTCCAAAAGTTGACGTTACTGTTCTTATCCCATCCCATCCCCCTTTTTTAAATTGGGGGGGGGGGCGGTTTGATGGGGAATTTCTATCCACATAATTATCGTCAATCATCTCAACATGTCAAGGTTGACGTAATTGAGTCACGTTTTCCCGAATTATCGCGGTATATCCCTTAATTTTAAGTAACCACACGTCTTCCTCCTGCACATTCGTCCACCATGTTTTCCTTCTGTGAAAGGAGCCGCGGCTGGTGCAGCAACTGGTGCACTTGATTTCCGAACCAGTGTTCATAGGTTCGAATCCCATTCAAATCGGTGTTGTAGTGTTGGCCAACGCTTCCAGGCCGATATAACTTTAAACATGTACCAAAAATACCTTAGGAAGTAAAGGCAGTCGGCGTGCTGTTGACTACATCACAACTCCAGTGAGATTGGTCTATACAAATAGTGGGCTAATATATGACCAGGTGGAGTTTTAACACTGACCTGGGCTATCACGTCTACCCGTTCTAAAGTGTGTACTAGGAAATGTCTTGAGGAGTAACGGTGGGCTGGTGTGATACTGACCACAGCACCTTTCTGTGCGGATTGTTATAGCACCATATACCCTATGCGCCATAGGTGCGTAAAGGTGTCTTTTAATATACTTACTTAGCATATGCTTAACACGTTTCGAGACACGTAAAGTGTTTTAATATACTTACTTAGCATATGTCCAACACGTCTCACGGCATATTAAAGTGTCTTTTAATATACTTACTTAGGATATGTCCAGCACGTCCCAATGTGTAAAAGTTTATTTTAATATACTTACTTAACATATGCCCAACTCGTCTCAATGCGTGTAAAAGTGTCTTTTAATATACTTACTTAGCATCATGCCCAACACGTTTCAAGGTTCGTAAAGTGTCTTTGAATATACTTATTTAGCATTTTCCCAACACGTCTCAAGGCGGGTAAAGTGTCTTTTAATAGACTTACTTAGCATATGCGAGGAGCGACTAGTCGAGTGGCTAGAATACCAAATTCTTCTTCTGGAGACTTAGGTTTGAATCCTCGGTAAGGTGTGGAGTTGTTTCTGTCGGGAGAAAAAAATAAAACTCTCTTGCACAGTTTGCGGCCACAACACTAGCAAGGCGGTCTTAATTTCGCAGGCTCAATAATATCACACCCCTGCTCCCCCGCCATACACCGCAAGGTACTATATTGGCAGTAAATGACAGTTTTGACAGTGGGATATGCCCGACACATTTCTAGGCGTGTGAAAGTGTCTTTTAATATACTTATTTAGCATATGCCCAACACGTCATAAGGCGCGTATTTCCTACTTTTACGTCCATTAACGTAATGCTATGACTGTATATGCCAGTGATACTTTACCCGCCTGGGCTTCATCTCACTCAGTAAAGCTTGCTTCACTACCAGTGTTTGCAGTACTTAGCGTACTTTATTCTCCTACCACGTTATTCACCTTAGTCGTCAATTTAAGCAGCTGTAGACAGCATCAAAGTTGTCTGACGATTGTGTGGATAAAGACCAGCTGTTAAATCCAAAAATTATGTCATCAAACAACTTCATTTCACTAACAAATGCTGTTTTTACTAAAGACATTAACGTTGAGGTATAACTGAACGAGGAAGAAGCGAGGGTTTTTCCACGAGTAATGGTTCTGCGGAGGCGCGACAGCATAGTGGACAGAGTATTGCCTGCCCGCACGGTAGTCTTAGGTTCACGGAGGTAGAATTTACACATGACCAGGTCAACCCAGCCTAAAATGGATGCCAGGACATGTCTTGGGAAGTGGAAGCGACGGGTGATATATTGACCACATTGGAGTACCAATTATTTTTCCCGCGTTTCCATCCTGTTTCAGGATATTGCGGTCATCATCAACATCTTTCAGCTGTTTGTTGATTCCTAGGCTAGATTACGCTCATCAGCACGCCACGACTTTCTGACCGACCGGCTCCATACACTCATAAGTCACTGGAGCGACTCGAACCGCTTCCAATTCTCATGCGCCCACGTCAACCACGAGAGTATTCGGGGTTACGGAGAAAGCTGCTAACTCCTCGGCCAGGGAGACCGGTGGAGTACCAATTAGTTTATAAAAATAATCGTATAGGACTATATACCTAAACGAGGGTAGCCATGGTTCACGAGAGCAATTTTCTCAGTTTCCTGACGGTCGTCCCAGGAGCTATGGTGTTCGTGCTTTGTGTGACACGTTAGACAGGCCGCTCTGAAAGAGACTGTGCTATAAGGGATAAAAGCCAGTGCAAAGAATTTGATCCTTCGCCATTAAACCACGTTGTCATCAATGATGGCTGTATGTCCTTGTGCGTGAGTGTATGTGTGTGGGGGTGGGTGGGTGGGGGATAATGTAGACAAATCTATCAACAACAACTATGTTCTCACTAAAAGTGGATTCTGAGTTCACACACACACACACACACACACACACACACACACACACCACACATCACAATACGGCTCTATGTCTGGAATATGACATCCATATGACATCCATATGACATCCATATGACATCCATATGACATCCAAAACAGTCTATCCCCTTAGTGAATTTAAACATAGAAGCTACATACAATATGTTGCACGATTTATTGCCTGGAATATTTCGCTGCATCTCATCAGGTGTATACAGCAGATTTATATATTATATGAAGTGAATAAATGAATAATACTATAGCTGAGCTAATTAAAACACACCGTCACAATGTCACTGGCTATAGCACTATGTGTTATAAAACGTAAATTACAAGTACTTTTGAAGTCGGAGTGGGTTTTTCTGATGTTGAGGGACACCGGTAAGAGGGAAAGCTAATCTAGACGCAAAAAAGCAGTCTAGTGCACTGGAAGTAGTACCGCGCGTACATACAATGCTTGTGTTCAAAGAGAGCGAAAGACTTATGGTGATAAGACCTGCTATATATATTGAAATGGATACGGACGTGTTAAGTTCTCACGTGCATACTATGTGTTATAGTGCTCCAATCACTTCGAGTCATATAAAGTACTCAAATGCATTCGAGACGACAAGTTTCTAGTTCAAGATTGGCGTCATACCTCTAGGCAAGTGTGTGTATACCATGATGACAATAATGAGCGTTTACTATTAATGCAAGATTCTGTGTTTGCACAAACAACATGAGATAATTGCAGCAAAGCTGTGTCATCTTGAGCGTTTCTTTGTTTATGTGTGTGTCTTTTTGTTTGTTTGTTTGTTTGTTTGTTTGTTTTGTTTTTTTTTTTTTTTTTTGCAGATGAAGGTGTGTCGCCTTAGCGGTTATTGTTATTGTGTTTTTAAGGCTCATATTAAACTTTGAGTTTTCATGTTAGCATTTTGTTTACCAACGCCAGATATGTATTAATGCTCACGGAAGTTTAAAAAGAAAAGAAGTAAAAACCACAGGACACGCTAGACATTACAAGACATTGCAAACTACAGCGTATCTGAAGACGCGATGGCGCAATGATGAACTCGACTTCCTGCCAAATCTGAATCTTGTATGTGAATCATCTTCGAGGAAGGGATTGTGTTTCATTTACCTGGGATCCTTGTTATTTCCGTATTCTTTATAGGACGCTGCAGTCAACCCCAGCATTTTTGGCTGTTTGTGGTTTATTGGCAAATTTACGTTCACTAGATTGTCATTGAACTACCGGCACTCTAACCATAGTATGAAGACCACTCAACGCGGTATGCTGCCAAATCGTCTGCAGCGGTGTTTCGAACGCGTATGTATGATTACGATTTGCGTCCATAACCCCATTGCTAAATGTGAGTGGCACCTTACAGTCTTGACAGACCAAAATATGTGAGTTGGAATGTGGCCAAAATTCCATCACGATGCCTGGGCAGAGCTTCAGAGAAACATGTGGTGCTCAAACGACATGTTCCCTCTCTCGGCCTTGCCTTGTGTGATCCAGAGGAATGGGTAACCAAAACGTCTGGAACAAGGTAGACTGCAGACGCTGGCGGCTCAGCTCAAACCTCCGAGACTTCGCCTCCACGAGCAGATGGCGAGTGGTGGCCAGAGCCTGGAACCCAAGGTACCCGACAAAGAGGCGTTCAGCCAAGTCCCACAGGTGAGGGCCACGTACGCGCCTGGACTATAGGACGCGTACATCTGTCAATCACAAGTGTCCGGACCTGTGTAAAGCGTGTACTATCGTCAGACTCCCCGCCTGACTTGTACGGATCCCGCGACGACCGGGAATAGGCCCGCCGGATATATTGCTAGTCTGGTGCGAGCAAATCTCCCATCCTTCCACTGTGCGGATCTCGCGACCAGCGATAATAGGCCCGACGGAGATATTGCTCGTCTGTTGCGGGCAAATCTCCACCGACTAACTGACTGAATAAGTAAAGAAACGATAAATTATAATCAGATACATTAATGAATAAAACAATGGTGTGAATATTTCACCGGATTTCTTATCTTTCTTTAGCGAAATAATAGTGAGAGATATCAGGAAGAGGCAACTATTACACGTTTCAGCCTATAATATAAGTTGTGCAGAAGATGCAGTAATGATAGCTGAAAACGCACAATTTCTACAAGTGTTGGACAGTGTAGTTAAACAGATTACAACTAAAGTATGTCCTTGAATACAAATAACATAAATAAAATGAATGAATCTGTCAAAGAAAAAATTAACATCAACATGTGATATTACAAGAGAAAGAACAGTTCTTCGATAAATCAGCAAATGTAATTTACGAGGGAAATTATAACATTAGATGAACGTTGTCTGACAGTTATTACAAGCAGAAGAGGTCAAGCACAAAATACATTTTAGCATTTGAAAAGTATCTTATGTAATAAGTCACTTTAATTGAATACCAGGAAGAGAGTACTGAAATGTTGTATCAAACCTACAGGGAAGACGTGGATTCTGAGTGACGTTGCTGTGAATATCTTGGACTATTAGAGTAACTACAACGATTGGCTGGATAAACAATAACAGCATTATATGCAACAAAATGAAGTGACAGACTTTGTTATTTGCTATATAATGAAAATAGAGGCATTGGAAAACATTATCGGGACTGAAACGATCAGCAATAGAAAAACGAGAGGCACTCAGAGAGAGAGAGAGAGAGAGAGAGAGAGAGAGAGAGAGAGAGAGAGAGAGAGAGAGAGAGAGAGAGAGAGAGAGAGAGAGTTGATCCTGGATGAGGTAAGATTGTCTTGCATCAAGAAATAGCTTCAACAGAACTGATCAAGACCACCAAGAACCAGTATCTGTTGAAAGACACGAGTGCCCACGCCAAAAGCAAAGCATTCGATGATGACGAAAGGCGACACCCAAGTTCTATCATGAAAAAAGTGTAGTCACGCAAAGGAATTACAATTCTGTTTAAGAAGATTACGCTCTCCTTTGAGAGAAATGGAAACCACAACGTATGCGCTTATCCGGGTCCGTTCATTGTTTAGTATCCATGCTTAACCTAGATTCTGGCAACTAGCTATGCGTTATATCATCATCATCAGTTTAATCAGTCTAAGGACTAAATTTAAAGTTGCCTATCCATATAAAGCCACCGTAGGACTGCATTTTACATTGTCTTGTCATATCACGCCGCTGTACATGGTAAAGTTGTTATCACGTCACTGTGGGAGTGATTGTAAAGTTGCCATCAAGCCATTTTAAAATCAGTCTTCCAGTGGCATGATATAATGGAGGAATTTTTAAATCAGTCATACGGTGGCATAATACAAGCAGACAACTTTAAAATCAGCCCTACAGTGACGTGATGTGATCACACAACTTTAAAATCAGTATAACAGTGGTATGATATTATTATACAACTTTACAATCAACCCTACAGTGATTGATTGTAGTATTGTTATCACGCGACTGTTAAACTGATTGTAAAGTTGTATAATGACATCATGCCATTGTTATACTAGTTTTAAAGTTGTATGATCATATCACGTCTTAGTACGCCTGATTTTAAACCGGTCTAAAGATACCACGTCACTGTAGGACTGATATTACAGTGTTCTGCTCGTATTATGCCAGTGTAGGACTGCATTGTACATTTCTTGATTATAAAGCGACACTGTAAGGCTGATTTCAAAGTTGTCTCTAGATATTTCGTCAATGTATGATTGATTTTTAAATTGTCTAAAGTTGTCGCGCCACTGTATGAATGCTTGTAAAGTTTCTGAGCATATCACTCCAGTGTCAAATTCTCCTCTAAATTCTGCGTCTAAATCAACACCACCATTAGCTATGTAAAGACAGTACATGTACTTGAATAACGAAGACACAAACAATAGATTGCACGATTTATTGCCTGGCATATTTCGCTGCATATCGTCAGGTACATACTGCAGAAATCACACAACTTACGTGAAATTAACTAGACAAATCCTTCAAGTTGAAATATACACAATTTCGCACAGTAATGTCACTTATCTACCACGGTAATTTTAAGCTGACTAACATGTCTTTCTGTTTACACAATTCTGGCTTGCGTTGATAGATCATAATTGCTTCTGCAAATTTTAACAAGCGAGTATTTTGTGTTCTAAACAACACGCGAAATGCAGTGTCTCTGGACACAACATGGCCACTGGCGACAATGTGCCTGCCGATTGAAGACGCCGGGAGCTTCCGGTGTGTCGGCTCCTCGCGGCTAGCATCTCCTGTGTGTTGTATCTTGTTGACCCATTGAGGTATGTGTTCTGACACCCGTTTGTTAAGCTGTCTCTCCGTTCGACCAATGTAAACGGCCTGGCATCTACATGTGAATTGGTAAATACAATTGTTTGTGGCGTACAGAGGAACAGGCTCTTTGACTGTTGGTGTAGGAATGGGTACGGTTTTACATCTAATGACTGGAGTTGCCGCACAGAATGTTCGACCTACTGCTGTAGTAAGCCGGTCTTGTAGACGTTGCATTACGTCATCCCCTCGAAAGGTTAGCTGGATGAATACCTTGAGTTTAGGGACTGTAGTTACGTCTGCTTTGGGTTTGGGCTGTTGGCAATGGCGCTTTATAAATCCTGTGGAGTACCCATTCAGGTTTAAGACATTCTTCAGAGTTTCAAATTCCTCTGTCAGTGTGTCCTGGGTGCATATCTGTCTAGCACGGTCAAACAAGGTCCGTACTAAGCCCCGTTTGTACTGGACAGGTGTGAAGCTCTGAAAATTTAGGTATTGGTCAGTCCATGTTTCTTTGCGATGCACCGATCTTTGAATTGTGCCGTCTGCTCTACGTCTCATTAGAATATCTAGGAATGGTAACGCTTCGTTGTGTTCGTGTTCCATAGATAAAGAGATGTTTTTATGCGTCTTGTTCATTGTGGCCTGAAACGATGTTGCTTGTAGCTCGTCTGTGGTGATAATTAGTATATCGTCCACATAACGCCGGTAAAAGGCCAAGTTGTTGATGTCTGAGGATCTCTTTTTTTCTAAGTGTGCCATGAAGATGTCCGCTAGAATAGGACCAAGAGGACTCCCTATGGCCACTCCGTCAATTTGGCGGTATGACTTAGTTAGAAAATTGAATTGGATGTTGGCGGTACATAGTAGTAGTAGCCTCTCCAGAATAGGTGTTGGTATGCCTAATTTTAGTTGTTTGTCTTCAATCCCTTATTATTTTCACTGTCTCCTCTAATGGAACGTTAGTGAATAGGGAGGCTATATCCATGGATGCCATGTGTTTGTTATTTATGTCCATAGTATCCAATAATTCCACCAGTTGGAATGTATCTCTGAGTATTTTTGGATCGAAGGACTGTCGTACTGGCTTTAACATTTCGGCTAACCATCTCGCCATTCGGTGTTGTGCAGAGTTAACCATGGACAGGATAGGTCTTAGCGGGATGCCGGGCTTGTGAAGTTTGGGTAGACCGTACATCTGAGGAGTGTGCGAGCCACGTGGTGTGAGCGTTTTTGCAGTGGCCTCACTGATGAGTCCCGCATTCACAAGTGACTGGATCTCTTTCCTCATTATAGCATCCAGGTCCTCCGACTTGTTTACTTTTTGATCTATCCTGAATTTGGATTCATCTGACAATATTACATCCATTTTTCTCTGGCAATCTGACATGTCCATCAGTACTATACCGCTACCTTTGTCAGGTTTCAGTATGACGAGGGTTTTGTTAGCCTTTAACGCTTTTAAGGCAGTACGGTGTTCGTTGGTCAGCGGACACGTCTGTTTAGAGGGTGTTGTGCGATACTGGTGTTCTAAATCTACCAGTTTGGCCTTCAGCCACCCGACCGACTCAGCAGAAGTAGGTGATAACTTGGAGACTTGATCAAACAACATTTCAAACTGTGCTTGCGACTCAACACGGTTGATGTGTTTAGGCTTTATGCATAATTTTAATCCGTATGCAAGGGCCTCCGTTTCAATGTTGTTGAGTACGTATGACGATAAGTTCCTCACATACTTCTCTGGGTTGTCTAGTACTGACGTTGTTACCTTTTCAGTGCTCAGTGATTTGTTGAGGCGAGCATTCTCTGCGATTTTCACCTTGTACACTGCTTCTGTACAGAATTTAGTGAAGTTCAAGTAGCCATACAAGCTCAATTCTTGGGTGACGTAGTAGGCAGTACATGTACTGACAAATTCAGTCACAATGAAGTAGTCAATATGTGTGTGTGTGTGTGTGTGTGTGTGTGTGTGTGTGTGCGTGTGTGTGTGTGTGTGATATATGTACAATTAAGGGCACTGAGTGGTCTCGAGGTATGGTGTCCGCCTGGAGTGCTAGAGGTCCCGGGTTCAAGACCCGGTGAGGGCCGGGACTTTTTCACGTGGACTTTTATAGTAATAAAATTTATCCTGATCTCTGAGTAGTGCGATCGGACGCCCGTATGCATTGTTGCACACGTAAAATATCCCTTGGCAGTTGGAAATTTAAAAAAAGAGTAGCCTAACAGTTCTGCCCGGGCGCAGCCTGGGAGTGTTCGTGGCGAAGTGGTCAAGCCGTTTGACTCGGGCTCCGAAGGTTGTCGGTTCAATTCCGGGCCGCGTCCTTCGGTTCACGAGTGAAACTTTTCGAAGAGTCATGCGTGTCGTCGCTAGAGCTACAGAATTCGTGCTTTGTGCGACGCCTTCCGCGCTGCGGAAAGAGACAGAGCCATATGGGATAAAAACTCGGTGCAATGAAATCGACCCTTTCGACTTTTAAGCGACTTTTTTTTATTTAAGCTGCCTAGGCAAAATTTCGAGTTTAAAATCTACCAAAAGTATTTCAGGATCCTTGCCGGTGCTACGGACTTCGTGCACTGAGTTGAGGTTCTCCGGACTCAGGCTTGAGGAGCTTTGAGTATATGGTGCTAGACCCATATTTGTAAAGACCAATACACACTCAGTGGGTGCTATTATCAATATCACGTCAGCCGTATATTAGACGTACTGAATGTTAATGCTCCCGACTTAAAAGGAAAAAAAGTCAGTCTTCCAGAGGTTACAAAACCAAGCTAAACAGCCAGAAATAATATTTAGATCTAACTCTTAAAAAGAAAAGAACAGAAGTAAAACAGCCAGAAAGACCAGACCAGTGGCTAATCTCCAAAACAAACTGCTGTGTTGGGAGTGTTGTGGCTGTAAGTTCTGGACATGTCCAGAAAACAGTGACCGCGCAAGTCTTTACGGCCTAACCGGAAATCAATTCATGGTCCAAATTACCATGGTCGTTGACTAAGATGTAACGCCCGCAGATAGACAGAGGTTGGGGGAGAGGTAGAGAGATTAATTAAGAAAAAAGGATTAATGGAGAGAGAGAAAATGACAAAGAGACAGAAATTAGAGAGTCAGATAAAGAAAGAATGAGTGAGGGAAAACGATACAAATTGAGAGAGAGGGAACGAGAGAGAGAGAGAGAGAGAGAGAGAGAGAGAGAGAGAGAGAGAGAGAGACAGACAGACAGACAGACAGACAGACAGAGACAGACAGACAGATAGACAGACAGACAGACAGACAGACATACAGAAAGACAGACAGACAGACAGATAGACAGACAGAGAGCGACAGACACAGCGAAAGAGAGAGATAGAGAGACAGAGAGAGAGGCAGACAGAGAGAAAAAGACTGAGACACACAGAGAGAGAGAGAGAGAGAGAGAGACGGACAGAGAGAGAGAGAGAGAGAGAGAGAGACGGACAGAGAGAGACAGAGAGAAAGAGAGAGAATAATTGCATAAATAAGAGTAGTGCCATTAATTAAACTCTACAATATGCTACATTCATAATGGTTTACATGCTGTTGTTCATTACTGGAAAACAAATGTAACCATTACCACGATTCCAGAGGAGTTGTTTTACCAGCGCAGTGTTGCAGCATTCAATAATCGCAGATACCCAGTCAACTATCATTAATTTAAGAAGGTAATGACAATCTACTGAAATAAACATTGCCTACTAAGTTGCAGAAGAAAAGTTAATTGCACGCCATGTATTTGACGTCGCAGTCTACCCCCCACCCCCCCCCCCACCCCCCCCCCCCCCAGTATATTGTTTTTTTTTTTTTTTTTTGGGGGGGGGGCATTTTGTGAGTTACTAGGCAATTTTTACTTTAAGTAGTTTAATATTGCTTGGTCAACGACCGACGCCTCATACCATCGAGATCAACGCACGTCTGCAGCTGATTTCGAACGCTCGACTCGATATGTATATGAAATTGTAAATAGTAGTTGCACTATCACCTAAGCCGCAAAGACAGTTAATGGCAAACTACTGAGCTAACTTTGCATATAAAATCACACGCAACTAGTAAATGATGGGGTTGACTTCAACGTCCAGTAAAGGACATGTTACTAACTGTCATGGATCATAAAACTAATGTTAACACAAACACGTCGACAACTACCAGACACGGTCAGAGAACATGACCAACACTTCGGTTAGAACAAACTTACTCCATGTGCCCAGAAAACTAGGTCAATGGTGGTCATCCACCTCGGAGAGCGTCAGTCCAGACAAGGTGTTGACATTTGGGGACAATTCGTTGCCACTGCATCTGTCAGCAGGGATGAGAGATTACTGGTTATTGGTGTGTTTTATTTTCCTCTGTTTTCTTGTTTCTTTAACGTTATTAGGTGAGGGGAAGAGAGAGAGAGAGAGAGAGAGAGAGAGAGAGAGAGAGAGAGAGAGAGAGAGAGAGAGAGAGAGAGAGAGAGAGAGAGAGAGAGAGAGAGAGAGAGAGAAACCGCAGAAGTGTGAAAAAAGAATTCTTGCAGAAAAATTAATTCATTCTGTAGCAAGAAACTATAGTGTGTTGTTTTTCTTTTGCCCCAATATAAAAATCCATATCTCAGTAACCAACTGAAGGAAAATTATGAGACTTAGTATATAACCTTATCATTATGTCCACCCAACAAAAAATTTGTTGTTCTGGAGATTTTACAGCAGATTTCAAAGTTTGTTTATATGCGGTATATAATTTACGGGTCGGAGATGAAATTCATAATTTTAAATGTATTACAACGTAGCCAGACAATCAGCGCTCAATGTTGAATATTGTACGTGTTTTGAAGGGATTGGCCTTATGCCAACTCCCCGCGTTGTTCAAACTAGGACTGTTCAGAGGTGTCTCAAAATGTGGGTTATTTCATGAAACCTGATTATTATGTTGTTGTTTTTTTTAAATCGCTAACATTGAAATGTGTGAATATTTTTCAATGGAATTTAATGCGAAATTGTACACTTCAAAGAATCGCTATGAAGTTGTACACATATTTTTGTACAGAAGCTGATCGCAGGAAACTGTTTTATACTATTACAAATTCCGAAAAAAAGAACAGTGCACGCATTGGATTTGAGTAAACGGTAATTTCGACGATGGGTGCAAGAATCTGGAATTATACCACCACGCAATAACAAAACGGTAGGTAGAAAGATTATTGTAGACAGCTTTGGCAAAGATGTCATAAGGCTAGCTATTATAAAAATGCTTTACAAAGTCGCTTAAAATTCGACAGGGTCGACTTCATTGCACCGGGTTCTATCTCATATGGCTCGGTCTCTTTCCGCAGCGCGGAAAGCATCGCACAAAGCACGAACTCCGCAGCTCTAGCGACGACCCACAGAAGTCTCCGAAAAATTTAACTCGTGAACCGAAGGATGCGGCCCGGAATAGAATCCACGACTTTTGGAGCCCTAGTCAAAAGGATTGACTACTTCGCCACGGAGACTCCTAAAATTATAAAAATTTTGGATTTTATATCCAGGATTATCCAGCATTATAAAAATGCTGGATGCCAAAGAAACAGTGACTGTAAGAAAACTTAGAGTTTTGTTCAGAAAGAACAATAACATAGAGCCATCCAAAACAACTTTGTGGAAAATTATAAGGACATTATCTTCACTATTTGAAAGTACAAGGGCAGTAGAAATAATCTTTGCGAGCAACCGCATTTAGGAGCCATGAGAAGCAAATACCTACGTGAAATAAGGGAAATGCTGCAAAGAAAATTATGGCATAGTGTGTTTGGATGAAATGTGGATCAATGCGCACCACACAAGTGATAAGGAATGGCAATCAGTGGATGGACAGATAAAGCGATATGTGCCCAGTAGTATAGGACAGCTTTTGGTCATGGCCCATGCTGGTAATACGCATAATGGCTTATAACAGAATGCTGGGCTCGTGTTCGTATCAAAGCATACAGACAATATGGATTATCATAATAAGATGAATGGTAATGTATTTAGAGATTGGCTCGAGAATACTGTGCTTCCATCCCTAGATAGACCGTCGTGTCCAATTATGGACAATGCATGATATCAATGTTGTTGCCCAAGAAGACAAAATACCTACAGAATCGAGCACAAAGGGAGCAATAAAGATACAACTCCGAATGGAAAACATACCATTTCCAGAAACGTATTTCTAGCTAGAATTGTTGTCCCTTGTAAAACATACTCCAAAAAGCAAGAAATATAAAAATCGACAAGTTGATAGAAGGGCATCGTCATGGGTGCTTGAGACTTCCGCCGTACCATTCTCATTTTAACCCTATAGAACTTGTGTGGGCTAAAATTAAAGGACAGGTGGCAGCTGACAATACTATATTCAAATTGTCTGACACCAGGATATTAATCCAGTCCGCGCTATTAAATATTGATAAAAGTTACTGGAAAAAAATGTGAGGACCATGTGTTGAAAGAGGAAGAGGATTATTGGAGAAAGGATGGACTGAATGTTATGCAACCGAGAGCAGTCATCAACCTACTGGAATCGTCCGACACAGATTAAGGTCGGAGCAGATCGCAGACCTTAATCCACGTGCACACCAACTGGGATGTTTTGCTACAAATATTCACAATAATTGCAGTCCCTAAACATTACAGCATCAGCATAATGTCAATGGCAACAGTTTGTATTCCATAGTGATGAATTTTCAATTCCGCAAGCCCTCAGTCGAAACACACACACACACACACACACACACACACACACACACACACACACTAAACGCATTGAATACCAACAGAAGTGTAATATTGCGGTGGAAACTGACATATTGTGGCATAACAAGAAACGTGAGAGCAAACACGTTGTCAAATTAGGGGACAACACACGTGCATACGAATCAATCTATAAACTTCAATTGAAAGAGGACCAACATCTTGGTCGTTAAGAAGAAAGCCTACTACAGAGACACTGACAACTATTTTCATAGTGCAAAACAGGTAATCATGTTCCGTCTCTGAACAGCAAACAGTAGAGCAGACAATCTTTCACGAAGACTCAAAGCGGGTCAGTCACCCATGTGTACGTGTCAACAAACTACACAGACAGCTGAACAGATCCTTAAAAATGGACACATGATGACTAAATTGCGGTATCATTTCTGGTCACTCCATACGCACATTAACGCACAGCTATTTGGAAGCTTTCACGAACTCAATATAAAAAGCTAAATGCATCCTAGTAACATAAATACTTGTGTACAATTATTAACCAGCAGATGAAGAAACAAGAAGAAAATGAAAAATAAGGTAAGAAATATATTCCTTCTACTTTCCTGTCAATTTACACATTATTTACCCGATGCCTCTGTAAATTCTCTGTCTTTACTAATATTACACATTGCACCCCTCTCGGGATTCTCCGTGGTGAAGTGGTCAAGCCATCTGACTCGGGCTCCGAAGGTTGTATGTTCGATTCTGGGCCGCGTCCTTCATTTCACGGGTGCATTTTTTCGGAGACTCCCGAGGGTCGTCGCTGGAGGTACGGAGTTCGCGCTTTGTGCGACGCTTTCCGCGCTGCGGAAGGAAACTGAGCTATATGGGATAAAAACCCGGTGCAATGCAGCCGACCCTGTCGATTTTAAGCTACTTCTTTAATTGCACCCACTCCCATACGAATCCGGATACGCCTTGTGTGCCATCTGAATTGGCGGGGCTTTCATTACTGTAAACATAAATTTGTTAGCGAGAAATCACTAGTATGTCAGCAAAACATCAAAGAAATGTCGCCGCTTTCAATGATTTAAGTTGCTTTTGGACCTATCAAAGACATATTCCTTGGGTGGGGTTAAATATAAGACGACTGGAAAAATTTCATAACGATGCAGCAGACAGTTTTCAAATTAATTGATCGTGAATGAAGACATTCTTTTCGGAAATACTATAACATGTTTATCTGTTAAATTTCAGTCCTTTCTTGAATGTATCGTCTTATGCTGACGATGCCTTATCTCAATCCGTTCTGTTGCGTATGGTAGAAATACATTTCTAAAGACTGAATTGCGGGAAAAATTCTGAGAGGGCCAAGCCACTGGACAATCAACGGTGTTTAATTGCAATAAATTTATTGATTCTAAACTTGTTCCAATGACAGCAGTATTGATAGAAACACTAAATTATGATTTTTCCTTTTGTAAATTACGTAATACACAAAATACGATTACATGAAAACATGGGCGGGAAGAGCTTCGCAGAGATTGTGATTTCCAGTACTCTCAATGTTTATTTGCAGTATATCAATATTATCAATTCATCACAATGTGTGTAGTATCATCTGTAATATTACGAGGGTAAGTTAATAAGTAAGTCACAAATGGCTGTAAAAAATAACTAAAGTTAGTTAGTTAATTAGTCGAGGTTCCAACTTCAAGGTAGCGGGTCATCCCCATTATGCTCCGTTCCTGCGCCAGTGAATATCACACAAAATGCTTCTCACTGTCCAATATGAAAAGTGGAACAGACAGGAGTCCCGGCAATCCAACAGCCGGCACTAGCTCACTGTGCATAATGCCACCGCCAGAATGTCAACACAAACGTCCTCCACGAAAATTACAGTTCATCGTCAATGGACTCGGCAGTCACCAGGAAGACTTCACTGACCCGGGGTTTTCTCACATGACTCGGTCTCTTTCCGCAGGGCGACCCGCCGAAAGCGCCGCACAAAGCACGAAATCCCTACCTCCAGGAGTCTCCTAAAAAATGTACTTGTGAACAGAAAAGGCAAATCAGTCAATTCAACAATATCCGGTAGCCATCGTTCCGAAAATTTTAGAAAAATAACTGAAGATGATAACAACTTGAAACCAGTTTATTTTTATACATACACTGTCCCTTTATTTCTCAACATAATTTCCGCCAACATTGATGCACTTATCCCATCGTTTTATCAGTCCTCCCAAACCAGCTGCATACTATTACTAACTACTATACTACATATAATACAATTTGATCCTCTCATTTTACTCATGATATCTCTTTCTGTAACTAACTGATATAGTACATGAAATAAATCCTTTTTATGCCTCCGTTTTACTTGTACTTAAAACTGCTATAGTACGTTACATAACTTGTTTTCATTCCTCTACGTTATTTATACTACACACTGCTATAGTACATTTTATTTCTACTACAAACTGCTATAGGGCATTGAATAAATTGTTTTTATTCCTCTATTTAACTTCTACTGCAAACTGCTATAGTACATTACATTGTTTTCATTCCACTGTTTTACTTGTACATAAAACTGCTATAGTACATTAAATAAATTGTTGTCATTCCACTATGTTACTTCCACTACAAATTGCTATTGTACATTCAAGACATTACTTTAATTCCTTTGTGTTATTTCTACTACACACTGCTATAGTTCGTTAACTACATTATGTCCTTTCCTTTGTGTTACTTCTACTACACACTGCTATAGTTCGTTAACTACATTATGTTCTTTCCTTTGTGTTACTTCTACTACACACTGCTATAGTTCGTTAACTACATTATGTTCTTTCCTTTGTGTTACTTCTACTACACACTGCTATAGTTTGTTAACTACATTATGTTCTTTCCTTTGTGTTACTTCTACTACACACTGCTATAGTTCGTTAACTACATTATGTTCTTTCCTTTGTGTTACTTCTACTAAACACTGCTATAGTTCGTTAACTACATTATGTTCTTTCCTTTGTGTTACTTCTACTACACACTGCTATAGTTCGTTAACTACATTATGTTCTTTCCTTTGTGTTAATTCTACTACAGCTTGTACACTCTCTTCCGGTCAAACATGGAGGTTAGGCGATGAATTGTTAAGACCTCTGGGGGTGTGTATGCTTGTGGCTGCGGTTTGCAGGTTCGTGGCACGTTCAACTTGTTGGATTGGTAGTGCATGGTTCAGTCGCACTGCTTTCGAGCTGGAGCGACACTATGAGCTGCAGATTTCATGTGGAGTGCTTTTATATCTGGCCGCGGTTGTTCGTGACGTAATTTGCATTTTCGGAAAATGGCGACCATCGGATGCTGAACTAATTGGGTTTGCCTTATGCAGTAATGTATGGCCTCTGGTTTTCTGGTGGCTGCCGCTTCCATCAACTATGAACTGTATTTGTCGTGGCAGACTTTTGTGTTGGCACTCTGGCAGCGGCATTATGCATACCATATCTGTTCAAGTTCCACCTTGACTAACTAACTAATTTCTACTAAAAACTACTATAGTACATTAAATACTACAGTAATTTGCAGTAGAAGTTAGTTACTAAGTTAAGGTCCCACCTCCACGGCAAAGAGTTGCACATCATTCACCATTCCTGAAATTTTGTCATTCCTCTCTGTTATTTCTACTACAGACTAATATTGTACATTACATACATTTTCATCCTTCCGTTTTACTTCTCATACAAACTACTGACGTACATTAAATAAACTGATATAATTTCCTCCAGTGTAACCCGAAATGTCTAATTATGTATTCCCTGGATTAAAGTTTCATGTCCGGCTATCTACAAGTACTCTTTGTTGTCGCCCATGGGAACTCGTCACTTCCGCCAGGATGACAGATTGTATCACTGTTTGAAAATTAGCCTTTATTTCTGTATATTTCTTTCCTTTTATATTTTTAATCTGATGTATGTTGGTCTAGTCTAAATGTAATAACAATCAGAAGAAGACATAGCAAAAACAAATAATACTTAATTTCCGCAAACGTTGTTTATGAGGCTTTGCAACACAAATAAGGAATTGTCTATGTGTTTTTGCACTTGGATGATGTTACAAAAGAGTAGATTAAAATCTTGATTATTTAAAGGCGTTAATGACAAGAGGATCGGTTACTTGCACCGGGTTTTGTGTCATATGTCTCGGTCTCCTTTCCGCAGATCTGCCTGCCACAAGCTTGTTGTGGAAACAAACGCTTTGCAAGAATGCCGAATAATGGTGGCATGAATAAAGAGATCAGCTACTCTCATATTGTGACGCTGGACATTAGAGCGATTGTTTATATTGCGTGGCTATCAAACGGCTCCTTGTTGACACCTAGATGTAGAGACTCAATACATTAAAAGTTCTTAAGATTTAACCCATAGGATCCATGGTTCATACTGACATTCACGTGTGATATTCTAATTTATAGAACAGATTTCAACAGACAGAAAAATCTCCAGAGATATACAAGAGGTATTGCAGGTGATCACTTATTGGGTTGAGTACACGTATTCTACTATCACTTCCCATGTAGTTACATGCAGGTTGCAATGTTGAGTAAGGAGTCAAAAGGGTTAGATTTGATTCGCTTCCAGCATAACATCAATGCAAGTTAAAGATCACGTTGAGTTCCCTGAATACCTCAGTAGTAAAGGCTAATCGAGCTGACAATAGTCAAAATAGTCACACCCTTGAGCATCAAAAGCACCTATCCGTGGGTTACTGAAGATTGACATAACGGGTATACAGCGGTCAATATATGATGGCTTAGTTCCTGGACACACATCTTTTCACTAATCTTCTCGATTAAGGCTGTTGGGTTGCGTGTTCGGACATGGGGCCTGCTGCAATGAACATAGGCGAGGACACTTCCGATGTCAGCTGGGGTGTGGGAAATAGGGACATTCAGCATCCATGTCCGTCGACTTCTGCAGGGAGCTTAATGACTTTGTCCAGTCTGCAATGATTTCGAGTCATTATATATGAATGTATGCATGTATGGATAGATGGATGGATGAATGTGACTGTGTATGCATGAAACTGTGTTTGTGCGCGGACGCGCGTTCCTGAGAGTATAGAATGTATGGGAAATAAAAGCAGCCGTCATGTTTTCAACAAAATGCATCGAGTACCGATTGTTTCATGGAAATGTGGGTTGTGTGAAATAATATAATTTAGTTACACTGAGCATTTTTGCGACCGACATTGTATCTTTGCCACCTTTGGACGGAAAATGTTAACAACTACGATGCACGCTCTTGGCTCGTACAGACCTGGTTAGATTCACACACTGATGCTGCTATAATTACGTCTGTGGCAATTGCTACGATAAGAACAAACTACCCCGTTATTACGAATATTACTACTAATATTACTACTGCTACCACCACAACCAACTCCACATCAACCACTAGTACTGCAACTACTACTACTACTACTACGACTACTACTACTACTACTATTACTGCTGCCACTGCTGCTGCTGCTACTACTACTACTACCACCACCACTACTACTACTAACACTAATACTACTACTAATACTACTACTATTGCAACTGCTAAGCCCTGCCATTACTATTACTACTATTACTGCTAATATTACTACTACTACTACTGCTGCTGCTGCTACTACTACTACTGTTGCTTCTGCTGCTGATGATGACGATGATGCTACTGCTGCTACCATCACTTTCGATTCCACCGCCACCGCTGATATAAGTATGTATGTATGTGTTAGTTTGTGTGTGTTCGAGAGAGAGAGAGAGAGAGAGAGAGAGAGAGAGAGAGAGAGAGAGAGAGAGACTGATTAATAAAGAGAGAGAGACTGATTAATAGAGAGAGAGACTGATTAATAGAGGGAGAGACAGAGAGAGAAAGAGAGAGAGACTGATTAATATATATATATATATAGAGAGAGAGAGAGACAGAGAGAGAGAGAGACAGAGAGAGAGAGAGAGAGAGAATTTGACCTATACGGAACAAAAATAGCATTGCTTCAGTTGTATGTATTAAAATGCCTGCACGAGAAACCATCATCTATGTCTAGGTCCCAGACGGTTTTACCAAACCAGCCTTGGCAACGCAAGCTGCTATTTCTGCTGTTTAGCGTCACCCGTTCTGTTCAGCTTGCGACAAAACGCTACTACTAATCTGATAAAAACATTACTCTAGGATAAGCGAGAACCATTAATTACAATTACCAAAGACGGTTCTTCATGCCTAGTGGTCTGCTATCATTAATTCAAATCACTTCCACCAACGGACGCTTGTGGAATTATAGATCGGTGAGACCAGATCCTGGGACAATTTATCGGAAATGTGTCTTTCACTGAATAGGGAAAGAAGCTTCCGTGAATTCAGGCAAGACAGCAATCACAGTAAATATTTGCTCAGAAAGTACTATGTGACTCTTCTTGAAAATATAGCCTCCATTTTTGTACCGTAGGGCATGGAAAAATCAATGAGCTAGTCTTACAAGAAACAAATAAACACCGTAAGCTGATTAGGGAAATTAGACGTACACAGTCAGGATGCTTAGGGCAAGTAATAAATAAGGAATAAAATATTCAGATTAGTGACAACACGCGCAGTTTAAGGAAAATGAACAAGGGAAAGACAGATATTTAAATAGGCAGACTTCTTGACCAAATGAAATAATCCAGACACAAACACGGTCCTGATCCAAAAAAAACTCTGATGGTGTGAGATGGTGAATCATGACCGCCTTCTCCTATAGCATGGCACATGCTGGTGATTAGTATAACTTCTGGCATTTCTGGATTGTCTCGGTAATACGAACCCTAAGAAGGGTAAAGTTATACTTAAAGATGTGTGTTCGTGTCTTTGTGTTTAATAACAAAATGAAAGGTACGCAACTTGTAGAGTAACGTGTGGGTGTATGGTGAATTGTTAGCTATCGGTAAATTTAATGAGATGTGAAAGAAAGTACTTTATCGACTACTACTGACTGGCATCTTTCCGTCTTGATAGACTTAATGTTTGCATATCCTTTACAGGAAATCGCTGTCAACATCAGCATCTTTCAGCTGATTGTTGATTTCTTGGCAAGATTACGCTCAGTAGTTTGCCATTGCTTTCTGAGCGGCCGGCTCAAATACCCCGTAATTTACCGACGCGATTCGAACCACTGCTGATTCTCACCGTCGTCACGTTACCTACGAGAGTATACAAGATTGCGGAGAAAAGTCGCTAACCTCCAGGCCAGGAAGGCGGCCTTGATAGACTATATTTTGTAACTGGAGTTATGCCTCTCCGTAGTACAACACCTGCGCTGAATTTAGATCCCTCTCTAGACCTGCCTAGTTTACTGCAGTCGTCCTTCCTAGTGACCGGTCACAATGCTTCTCTTACCATATCTCTACTAGCTCTATCTTGCTGATCCGTCTGTTTTAAAATCATGCAAGAAAAGCATCTTCCCTTTATCCTTGTCAGTTGTCATAGATCGGTTGTTATCATCACAAACGGTACCATGCGTACCAACTATCGCCTATCTCTTCATCTGCTGGTGCAGCTTCCAGAGTTTACCCTATGTGACATTCTCACCGTCTTCATTGATAAACTGTTCCCACTTCATAATTTTTGCCTCTGCTGCCTGGGGCTTAAAATCCCGCACCTTTACTTTTGTATATATTCTGTGTCAGCTGAACTGGTTGCTCTCCGTACCCCCTGCCTATTCCGTATGGCCGCCCTCTTTTCCCTCCATGAATTCTCCACCTCTGGTGTCCATCATGGTTGTTTGGTGAAGATTATTCTTGTTGGTTTAGATCTTCCCTGTGATCTAAGGCGCCCCAAGAGCGAAGAGTGGTCGCAATCATAACTGATTGTTCTGCGGGCTCTTGTAGCCCTTACATTGCTTGAATTAGGTATCAGCACAGAACAAGGGAAGTGGTCGCTTTCATGGTCCCCAAGGGCACTCCATTTTATGTCTGGTACATTTCTTAGTTCGATAGTTATGTTGTCGATATTCCAGTGTTTTCTTTATTTTAATTTTTATCGTCTTTTCTACTTTCGCTCTGAGGTTATTGTGATGGTCTGTGTTATATGTTCAAATACATACGATCGTGACAGGTTTATTGCACCTCACACTATATATATATATGTATATATATATATATATATCCAGAGGAGGACAGACCCGAATGTCAGCTTGCCCGATGGAAAGTGAACGCTGTGTGCCCTTGATGAAAAGGACACGCTAAACCATTGGTCAGTATGTTAAAAATGGTAATGTTCTTATGTAGCATTGTTTCCTAGCAACCAATATGTTTACCCAGCCCCAGCCGGCCACTGGAAATACCTGTCATCTTCGTATAATTATGTGACGTATGTTGCCCGAATATTTGATATCTGGTTGCAGAAGAAACAAAGAACGGCGTTTTGCAAAACCTCGTATTGCAGAAACCTAAGCTGAGTGAGATCCGAGTCAGGCGGATATGGTATTATTTACTCCACATAAAGAAACACATAATTGGTCATTTTGCTAAGGGCCCTCCACACTTTAATGATGTGTAGGATGGTGTTTATGAATCTGTTTATGGTAACTATATAGCATCTGATTTATTGTAATAGCTGGCCGTTCCCATCTGTAGTTTCCACATATGATGTTGGAAAAATGCGTTGCATATAATTAGCTGCATCTTGTCATCAAATTGTAAAATGCGCCTCTTTTATTGCAGACTGCATTGATAGAGCATGCATTTTGATAGTCTGTTAACGGATCGGTATACAAGTGTGGTAGCGAAACATCTATTTTCTACTCCGTACCATTC
Organism: Cepaea hortensis; assembly: GCA_963921405.1. Classification (NCBI taxonomy): domain Eukaryota; kingdom Metazoa; phylum Mollusca; class Gastropoda; order Stylommatophora; family Helicidae; genus Cepaea; species Cepaea hortensis. The sequence continues at coordinate 34,878,557 of OY992882.1, read as the reverse complement.
TTCTGTGAGATGAAGAGCGGGTCTAATAGCCTTTGGTAAGTGAGTCTCTCATTCATCGTGACCCATCCTGAAGAAAGAAGGCAATTTCGCCGGGGATATTTCTTGTGGCGAAATTGTGAACGATGGCTGCGCAGACCCGATGTGTATGTCAAGACAAGCGATAGATTGCGAGTAGCAGAGGAAACTAGTCGGTAATTACCAGATACTCGAGGGGGTACGCGAGGGGAAAGTGAAGAGCCATTACGTCGAGTTCAGTTTCCAGAGGTTAGATGTAGCAAGTGTTTGTGGGTGTTCTGTAAATGCAACAGGTCTAAACGAGACGAAATTCTCAAATGTACCGCCAATTTCATTAAAAATTAACACATGAAGGGCGAAAACTGCTGCTTTACTGACGCGTATGAATGGAAATATCACGGGTAAATGCGACCAGAGATACATCTTGCATCATTGTCTAATTTAGATTGAGGTGTCGATGTTACTTTACGATAATGTGACAGCGCCAGTTGCAATAAAATATAGTTATTTGACATGCAAGTATACATTGGAAGTATAGCCGTTAATGCGCTTGTCTGATAAGTCTGTGGTCCCCAGCAGAGGCTGAATCACACACACACACACACACACACACATACACACATACACACATACACACATACACACTCACACTCACGCACACACACACACACACATTCATTTATATATATATATATATAATATATATATATAATATATATATATATATATATATATATATATATATATATATATATATATATATATATATATATATATATATATATATATATATAATATATATATTCTGACCATTCCAACTCTGGGATCAACCCGACTCATACAAATGGGTACCAACCACTTTTCTGGGAATTGAAGAAAATGAACGATGAACGTCGACGAGGAAGGGATCCAACCACCCAGCCGCGTATGCCATGGCCTAGATTATGTGAAAGCCTGAAACGTCACACATACAAACGAAAGTACCTGCTATGCGACCACCTTATTTAGAAATCAGAACAACACATTATTAGAAAACAAACAATATGCTCAAACCTCGGGTGCGCTGATGTGGGAAACGGGGTTCATATTCTACACCGGTGAGTTTGACTTTAGCGTTGACCTCTTGTTCAGAAAGCAATGGCAACCTACTGAACGTAAAGTTACCTAGTAATTCAAGCTGCTGTTAGGATTGATCGCAGCATCCTGCAAAGAACATGCAACATTCTAACAGTGCTGACATCAATCCAATAAAACGAGGCTAGCATGGCCGAATGGATAAGACCGCTTGTTATTAAACATCTGGTGTGATAAAGCCAAGGTAGTGAGTTCAACACCTTCACCGGTCAGCTGGACTAAAATGTCGACTTCTCGTCCTTGAATAGGGAAAGTAAATTACAAATACTTTTGAAATCAGATTGGGTTCGTCTGATGGCGAGGGACACTGGTAACAGGGAAAGCTAATTCACACGCAATAATCAGTGCACTAGAAGAAGTAGTACTTCTACGGACTACGTTTGGGTTCAAAACGAGTGAACGCAACAAACAAACAAAAAATCCCATAAGAAGTGTGTTCAGAAACAGCGGGTGTTAGTGGCAGATTTACACATGAAAGCATCAACCTGTCAGAACCATCGCATTTCACTAGGTCTGAGTATATGTAGGTTGACAGTCATTTCCTCACGTGGCGAACACCAATCCCTTGCCCGGCTCGCTAATGCCACGTTCGTTGCAACGACCTAACCGATACATCAACACATAATCTGGTAATATAATTAGTAAAAAACCACATTTCGCTATGTGTTCGTTTAGTCAGTCATCAAAATTGCCTTATCCACGCAATAAGGAGTATCGCGTATCATTATCATCATGTGCCATGCCGATGGGCGTTGTTGTCGTGTTTCGCCATTTCACACGCTCACCAGTCGTCATGGATCAGCTCAGTGTTCTTGTCTCGATCATGCCATGTGACCAAGCTATCCAAATATTTAGTCATCTGCCTTCTGTTTTTCTTTACTTCTCAACCTTGCAAGTTGTCACTAAGTTTATTTATTCGTGTCCAAAAATGTTTGGGTATTGGGTATACGGTATGTAAAACAATGTAAAGAACTTTTCACGCCAGGAGTCTTATTGCGTATATGGCGTCAGCTGCATATTTAAGACGGATCGGCAATCATGGAATGAATAATGAGGTCAATATTACACGGGTCGACTTTACTTCTAATGCAATTGCGTGGTACAAATTTAGGCTGAACCAACTTGAGAGACATAGTCCGTGAAACAAATCCCACTTTTACCATAACAAACCGGAACTCATGACTACCGTGCCGGAAAGCTAGCGTTACAGCCACTTGGTTACTACGGCTCTCTGGGTATATGGTGCCAGATTCATATTTTTCATAGACCAAACGACAATTGATGTGTCATGTCGTCAATGTCACCCAGGTCGCCTGTACTTCCCACAGACATTTCCTCGTATCCATTTTAGTCAAGGTCGACATGGGAGGCCATGTCATTTTTTATTTTATTTCTCCCCCGAGAGAGGACTCGAACACATGACCACAAGGCCTTAGAATATAGCTATCGAATGTTTCATTTTACTCTGGACATCGCTAACAAGTGGTACACATTTCTGTTTATGTATTTGATTGTTGTTGTCTTTTCTAGTCACAGAAAAGAAAAGAAAAGCGCTTATATTGTATTGTATAGATTGATACTGAAACATCTGTTCTCAAGAATGTCTCCCCCCCATCTCTCTCTCTCTCTCTCTCTCTCTCTCTCTCTCTCTCTCTCTCTCTCTCTCTCTCTCTCTCTCTCTCTCTCTCTCTCTCTCTCTCTCTCTTAAAAGAAATCAAAGACATCACCAATTCCTATACATATAATAGCAAATTTTTCGAACATTATCTCAGTACAGAATAACTTCTTTAATAATAATAATAATGATAATAATAATAATAATAATAATAATAATAATAATAATAATAAAATGTTTGCATATCCTTTACAGGACATCGCTGTCAACATCAGCATCTTTCAGCTGATTGTTGCTTTTTTGGCAAGATTACGCTCAGTAGTTTACCATTGCTTTCTGAGCGGTCGGCTCACATACACCGTAAGTTACCGACGCGATTCGAACTACTGCTGATTCTCACCGTCGTCACGTTAAATAATAATAATAATAATAATAATAATAATCTAGACTAACCATGTCCCATATTGGCAGTACAGTATGTCCCCCCCACCCCCCCCCCCCCCCCCCCCCAATCTAGCAACACCTGCCACGCCAATAATTAATATTAGGGAGACATGTAGTATTGAAGTTTGCACATTTTACATACCTTCATAATGCATATTTTCATATCTCGGTTGTTGTTCTCCGTTAGTCTCGTGAGTGATGTATGGGTGCAATAATGCACGACAGAGAGTGATTATCAGACCTTCTTGTCCGATTCTTAATCCTTTGAAAATAAAGTGAGCTCGCTCGTTCTCTCTCTCTCTCTCTCTCTCTCTCTCTCTCTCTCTCTCTCTCTCCATCTCTCTCCAGCTTTCTCTCCATCTCTCTATCTCTCCATCTCTCTCCATCTATCTCTCCATCTCTCTCCATCTCTCTCCCAATTTCTCTCTCTATTTCTCTCCCGATTTCTCTCTCCATCTCTCTCAATTTCTCTCTCTATCTCTCTCCATCTCTCTCTCTCTCTTTCTCCATCTCCCTCTTTCCCCCTGTCTCTCTGAACTGTTTACCCTCTCTCTATCTCTGTAACTCTCTCTTTCTCACTGACTCTATGTATATGTTTTTTTTTATTGTTTGTTTGCTTTTATTTGCTTAGGTTTATTTTCTACTTTATCTGTCTTGGCAGGCAATGTCCATGAGCAGTGGCTATAAAGTTTTCTCGTCGACCAAGTTAATGGTCATATTTTAAAGTCACCTTATAGGTGTCAATCTTTACTATTGTGATGGGCCTTTAGGTTGACCGAATATTCAACGGATACCATAAATTACGTGGGAAATAAAAGCAACTGGGGTGATATTGACCACATTACCATCGAGTGTGGACAATCTGTAACCAGGCGAAAAAATCCATGGGAGCCTTGGAGGAGTGGTTTTATAGAAGAATGCTGAAAATTAATTGAACAGCCAAAATGAGTTATCCAGACATTATAAGGGTAGCTAAGTCACAAAGATAACGTATCACAAATATTCTAAATAAGCAGTCATCATTTTTAGCCACATTATGAGAAGACTAAAAACAGGAACTTAGGAACATGGAGTGACATGATTTGTGGAACGAGAGATAGTGAAAGGCAGCGTGAGAACGTTATTGACAGTCTTGTGTCATGGCACGGAAAGGGAAGGGAGTCGACACACGAATTAGTCCATGCGGTCGGAAATCGTAATTTTGTGAAGAAACATGATCACCGACGCCAGACTCTGGATGATGATGCTGATGACGATGTTTGGTTGCTACCGGCTCTTTGGCGAAGGAGTTACGGGCGCAATTCGTAATCCAGCACACCGCGTTCACAACACAGCTGCGACGATTTGAAATGAGACCGCCTTGCGTTGGTTTGTAATACAATTGTATGTATGCTGATCGGTCTGAAAGCAATTGTAAACTACTGAACATAAACATGCCAAGAAATCACAGCCACAAAATTATGAGGTTGACTGTGACGTCCTGTCATGGATACTCAACTAATTATAAGTGCGATGTTTAAACTATTGAGATGGGCTTATAGGTTGACCTAGACTAAAATGGGTATCGGGGCATTTCGTTTATCACATTACCCATCGTGTGTTGATTGGTTAATCAACCCCGCTACGTATATGTATTTCTTTTTAATGTCCTGGTGATAAATCAGTGGTTAGGAAAAATCGTTGGTCAGATACACACATAGCCGCTGGGGCATATCGCTGCGGTTACTTGTATACACACGTGATGCGTGCAAATGACATGTGCCCTGATGTCCACATGTCGGGTAATAAATTGCAGATCCATATTCATGCACGATGTTCAGTGTTGGCATGTCTGGGTCGTCTGGAGGTCCCGGGAGAGTGAGCACCGCGATGCATATGTCTGACAGCCGTCATTGTAAACAGTTCACTTATCTATGTCTCTGTCTAACAGTGGAAATGTAGTGGTTCCACTGTCTGTCTGTCTCTCTGGATGTCTGGTTGGCTGGCTGTATCTATTCGTTTGTCTTACCGTCTGACCAACAGTTTGTCTGCCATCTCTTCCTTCTTCACAAAATATTCACCTCATGAATACAGCTCTATCTATCTGCCTATCCAGATAATTACCAGCATGCCTACTTACACAATGTGTGTTCATAAAAGTCAAGAAATAAAGGGCACCTGTTGCAGACCATAAGGCATCTTGAATATACGGTACTGGCTGCTATTTTATAAATTAACTAGCACTGGATAGTGATATAATGACAATCCCAACAGCCGCCTGTACTTCCCAGACAATTTTCATGTACACATGGTAGTCTCAATCGACTTGGAAGCTCGTGTCAATATAGAACAACATCTAGATGACCATTGGGCCGGCAAGCATGTGTGCCAGCCATTGAACTATCGCTAGCGACAAGGAACTATATGATTCGACAGTAATCGGGAAATACAGAAAATGATGTCAATATGCCCACGACACAGTATTACTATCATAAACGCAAATGATTATTGAGAAACTAATTAAGAGTCACGTTAGCATAGTGGTCAAACACTCGCCTGCTGACTAGGTGGTCAAGTGTTCGATCTGTAGCTGTGCGAATTTGAGTTAAACGTAAATATGTGTCTGGGTTTCCAGGTCGACCCAGCCTAAAGGGATTCCAAGAATACCATGGGAAGTGAAGTCAGCAGGTGTGATACTAACCGCATGACCCACCGAGTGTCCATTCATCTATAAACATATGAATCTAGACCCATATGCCAGATACATCTTGTGACGCGTAAAAGGATCCGTTACATTTTTTTTTTCGTTAGTAGAGTAGCACAACTGAACGTAATCTTGCCAAGAAATCAACAATCAGCTGAAAGATGCTGATGTTGACAGCAATGTCCTGTAAAGGATATGCGAAAAAAAAAAAGTAGCGCAAGAACGAATTGAAATACACAAGCAATACTCTAATGCCTCACAACAAAACATTCTTACAACCGATACAACAAATACGACAACATACTAATTTATTTTTTTGTTTTAAAGCAGTCGACGCCAACTGTGCAGGTTAGAGTTTTCTTTTTGCTCCCGAAAAAAAAAAAAAACAAGAAATCTCAACACCTTATCGAGGATTCGAACCCTGGTCTCCCGAAGGAGTATCCGACATTCTAGCCACTTGGCCATCTGCTCCTCGACTACTTTTTAAGCAGAGCGAAGTATCAAACAGTGAATAGTCTTTAGGTTTTCAGCTGACGGGCGATGGAAATGTGATGTCAGACGTTAAAAGAGGGACAACCATAGCTCTCCAACAACTGAAGCAAAGAAATCATTATTGATTGGATCAAAAAGTCAGAATACTACGAGCATGCATTCATTGAACAAAAAGGAGAAATGTATGTATTCAACAGAATTGCATATTGAAAAATAATGGCTGTGTAAACTGAAAATCAATCAATAAACTAACGTGAGGAACATGACAATTTAGAAATGTGGAAAATAAGAAAGTGTACAAGAGATTATGTTGAGAGATGTATAGCGGGGAGGCGGAGACAGATTCAAAATGTGATAGGTAACATACGCATGGCAGCAATCGGGGCAGAACATTGGTCTTATGAGAGCGGGAAGTTTCAAAAGGCGGTTATAAGGGCACGGCACCCCAGTGGTGGTGAGGACAGGCCGCTGGATGAAAGAACCTAGAAGTACTCTTTCTGTCGTATCCGTATATGTTCTTTATTTTTATGTTGCATATCCCTTACAGGACGTTGCAGTCAACACCAGCATCTTTCAGCTCTTGTTGATGTACTAGGCAAGTTTTATGTTCAGTAGTTTGCCATTGCTTTCTGAACGACCGGCTCACATACCCCCTTAAGTTACCAGCGCGGCGCGAACCGCTGCCGATTCTCGCAGCTGCTGTTTTTCCACGTGGATATACGGGATTACGAACGATGTCGCAAATACCTTGACCAGGGAGACCGGCTATGTTCTTAGATGAACTTATTTATCAAGAAATAAATAGTTTTCGATATAACTGTGCAAGGAAGCCATGGCAGCGTAATGGCTAGACATTCGTCATGGACCTGGATGTCATGGATTCGAACCACGTCGGTCATGAAAAAAACAATGACTTCGGCTCAGACGTTGATCCAGTCTAAATTGGCTACCAGAAAATGTCTTGGGACGTTAAGGCAGCCTGCATGAAACTTACCACATCTATCACCTATTGGACTATACAAATATGGATTTAGTAATTTTTCTAATACGTCTAAGCCGTAAATAAAAATAAACCCCTTTCTTAGATAATTATAATAGAAGAATACACATCTGTATGTTTATTTTTCTCCATATCTGAAAAGTTTCCAATGTGCATATTAGCTTTCTTGCTCGTGGGCCTTTCTATTCGTTAATTTGGATGTTTAGTCTTTAAGAAACTAACATTGCATAGGTATTTGGTATCTACAACTTCTGAATGGATCCGATTGTCTCGTATATTGTCCACATTTACATTCCACGTTCTATGCCTGTTATCAGATTCGACATACAAGACATGTGCACATCTGAGAATCACCAGCATTTCGACAATTCACATAGTCATCATAAATATGTTCTCAGAAATCTCTTGCGTGCAAACATCTGACCCAAACCATCAGGGAACCTTCGTGTTAAAAGGTCACAGTTATGCACTAATATCTCACGCAATGTCCACGGGGATATTCTCAGCCGCACTTGACTATATTGACCCCGGCGTGTCATGACACAATATGGATCTGTAATTTATTAGCCGACGTGCTAATGTTAGTGTACAAATCAACTGTCATTAAACATTTACTAGAGGTTGTGTTTCCCCGCACTCCTGGGATATAGGCCAGATGTGTGATGTAACTGGTGTTTCTTTGCGCTGTTTAGAGATATGAGAGAAGGAGCATGTATGATGTGTGCCTCTGAAAGCCTATCATGTGAAAGTGTTAATGCTTTAGTGCATCGCGCTGTTTCAGGAGTGGTTATTCCTGTGTTATATTAGAGCTGTTTTTGGCTCTGACGTTCAAACATTAAGGCTTACATTAGTTTCTAATTTTTATCTGTCTGTCTGGATGCCTATATATTCATCTCTGTCTACCGTCTGTCTGTCTTTTGTCCATCTATCCTTCAACCTCTATCTGTCTGTATCTTTTTCTCTGCTTGTCTGCCTATCTGCCTGTTTGTCTGCCCTTTGTCCATCCTTCAGTCTGTCCATCTGTCCGTCCTTTCATATGTTTTTGTCAGTCAGACGGTACACTCATCTCTCTCTCTCTCTCTCTCTCTCTCTCTCTCTCTCTCTCTCTCTCTCTCTCTCTCTATCTATCTATCTATCTATCTATATATATATATACCCTGTTGGATCACAACAAAGTCTGTTATGCCAGCATCTGGCCACCGAGTGTTTTAGTCGTGACTTAGTTGGTTATTCCAAGGTTTAGCTTCTCGGTGCCACAACTTAACGCCGTCTAATTATTAAGCTACCCCAAGACGTGACTTGGCCCGCCTATAAAGTCTCGCTTCCTATCCAAAGTGGTGGTTTCGTCCTGCCAGTCACCTCTTTCTTTATACTTTTAATCATAGAAAATCTACCGCAGAAAAGAGGAATTATAAGAAGAAGAAGAAGAATAAGGAGAAGAAGGAGAAGGATGAGAAGGAGGAAAAGAAGAAGAAGAAGAAGAAGAAGAAGAAGAAGAAGAAGAAGAAGAAGAAGAAGAAGAAGAAGAAGAAGAAGAGGGGAAGAGGACGGGTGGGAAAAGAAGAAGAACACCAAGGGTGCTCCTTGTTCTTCAGTCTATACATACACCAAAAAAAAAAAAAATAAGTTTATACCTATTAGTGGTTTAAAAAAACGCATATATCCAGATTTGAGATAAGTCAGTTCTAAGCGCGCAACCCCATTCCCTTAGCTGTGCCCTCTCCGTTATCAACAAGATACATATACGCACGGATGAGACACGAAATGAAAGCACGTTACAATCTGTCTTATTTATGTCACAGCTAGTGGGTGCTGACAGCGTCCATCAACAGGAAGTCCGTGTCTCAACGACGATGCCTAACGAATGGCTGGAGGGAAATCCATTCAAGTATTTCCAGAACTCAGATAATGAGAAGCAAGGAAACAGGATAGAAGCGATGTTATTACCAAAATGAACGAAAAAGTAAAAATATGTAGAATGAAAGTAAACGAGTAAAGATGTTTTTAAAGTACAATCTGTTTAAGAGAAAACCGCTGAGGAGTTATGTCTGAATAATTATGAAAAATAACAAGACAAAAATCAATACATGTACCAGTTACTGACAGAAATAATACTTGTATAAATCGGAAATGGAAAGTTCTCTTTAAAATGTTTAACTGACTTGTAAAATCAACCGGTAGCCTGTCAATAAAAACAAAAAACGCCTGGACTGAATATTAAAAGACATAGAAATCGCATTCATTTGCTAACACATACAACACACACTATGTAGTGACTGTTTATCACCTTCTTTTACCTTTGGTGTCAAGCGTCCTGGGGAGAAATAGATACCGTTCTAACTATTTATTTGTGGCCCTAGATAGTGTTATACGTGTTTTTACAATGTGTTTGCTGTTGTCAATCTAATATTTTCTTTTCAGGCTTTCATATCAGATCCTCTTTGGTGTAGCGCCATTGTTGTATATCGTATGATGTTCCATTTTAACGAGGTGACTGAAAACTGCGATCTTCTGCCTTTCAGTATATTTTGAACAAGCTGTTGATCATCCCGCTGTCTGTCTGATAACACTTCTTACTCGGTCTCGGATGGTTAAGTTAGCAACTCTTCGCGGGTATCTCATCTCGCAGGTGTTAATTTTGCGTAGGTGTTTTTGTGTCTGTGTGTGTGTGGATATATAAGCGCACGTGCTTGAATGTGTATACTACATTTCCGTTTAACGCAATTCTAGTAGCAGTATAAAATGACTATTATATTGAAATTCTCTGTTGGTTATATCATATAATTTACCTTTGCAGAGAGGATGTCCTAAATGATATTGCAGTTTTGATTTACAACTGTTAACTATATTACTTCGTAGCGTAAGTGGTATTGGCTGTCGTTATCATCAGTAGGTCGGCATGAAAACTGGTGAAGTTGCCTGGTCATATCACTTACATGTCCTTTGTGAGTAAAGTCAAGAACTATTTTTTTGCGCATTGAAGTGTATTGGGTAAATGGTGTTAACCCTATTTTTATATACCAATGGGAAAACGATGTGTGATGTGGTCTATATCATATCGGCCGCCTTTACTACTCAGTACATTTCTGGTGCCAATTTTAGGCTGGGTGAACGAGGCTAAGGTCAATCTAAAGAGTCTCTACATCTATGGAGACGAAAACACATGACCACTGGGGCAATGGGCAACCGTGCTAGGAACTTAGCTACCGCATCGTTCACTGTCCTTTGTTGTCATCGGTTACTTGTATCCTTACAGAAGTCTGAAAACATCCATTAGTACCTTCCTGTGTGCTGTAGCTGTTTTGTGAGGCCCCTTACTTGGACGCCCTTCTGATTCCTTTTAATGTTAGTATTTTAAAGAGCTGACCTGCATATGATGACTCGAATTTATGGTTAGTGAATGTAGTCTCACAATCTCCAAATACTGGATTCGAATTCAGCCGCGGGAATTATAGGAGTATATCGCTTTGCGTTGATTTTCACTGTAGTAAGATTGAGGACTGTTCAGAAAGCAATGGCAAACTACTGAACGTAAAACGCATATAAAATCACATATTAAAAAGTGATAGAGTGGAATGTGACCTCATTTAAAGGACACGCTTAGTTTAGTTTAGTTTAGTTGTTGGATCAACATCGCGGCACACGGTTTAACCCATAAGTGCTCCGTTTTCCTCCTAACTCAAACCTGAGTCTGGAGAAACTCAGCTTAATGCACGAACTCCGTTGCATCGGCGAGGATCCTAAAATACTTTGGGTAGATTTTTAACTCGAAATTTTGCCCGGGCAGCACCGTTAGGCTACTCTTTTTCGATTTCCAACTGCCAAGGGATTTTTTTACATGCGCAACAATACACACGGGCGTCCGATCTCACTACCCAGAGACCAGGGGACATTTTATTATTGGAAGTCCAGGTGGATTTTTAAAATAAATCCTGGTCCTCACCGGAGCCTGAACCCGGGACCTCCTGCACTCGAGGCGGACACCATACTTCGATACCACTCAGCCCCCGTGGTTTTAAAGGACACGCAACCAACTTTAATAAGCATGGGATTTCTCTTCCCCGTGGCTCAGTTGTGATGGTTCATGATGTTAAATATGATTGCTTTTACCAGAATGCGTCTTTAGCTACTGCGGTACAATCTACCGGAATGCAATCACACACTCACCCACACGCACACACGCTTGCTTATACACGCACACACACACAACCACACACACACACACACACACACATATATATATATATTCCATAATATGAGCGGTAAGGACCTAGGCTTGATAGACCACGGCTTTTGTTTGGGCAGTAAGCTTTTTGTCCCTCAGGCTGTTTGTTAACCTGTTCATTGTTGTTTCTGCCTTACTTATCCTGCTGTTTATTTCCTGATCTGGATAAATTACTGTTCATATTTCATTGAAAATGTTTGAAATGGTCACCTAAACACAGCTTTGCGTCGTGAATAAATATTGCGTTTGCGTCATAATATGTGTCTTTTTACTAACTGTTTAACCTCATTCATCACATGTTTTGAATGAATAATGCAAATAGTATGCGTTGTATGTCTTCCTTGGAGTGGGTAGTAATATCAACATCATCTGCATAAAACAATTGTTTCTTATCAGTGGATATTTCCCTACTTGAGGATTTAGTGGTGCACGACTTTTAATTATTGGATCATGGGACTTCCTTATCTACTCGGACATGTCGCTGATATCGATTGCATTTTGAATGCTCTCACATAATTTGATCCGATAGTGGTTTGCACACTGCCTAGCTGCATTTTACACAAGTTTCCTAGTTTGTTTCATCCAACTGAGTGTTTCGCGTTGTTATTCCCATCGTTAAAGGTTGGTACAGAAAGCTTGGCATATGACACCACAACCTCAAGTCTGAGAATGGAGGTGGAGGCGGTTGCTGCAGCTTTCAGCTGGTTGGAGAACAAACTGTATGCGCATTTTGTGATTGTAACTGATTCACAAAGCTAACTGACAAAGGTGAAGACTGGCATACATCGATTCAGAGGTCGCAGGTTGTGATCAATCACTGGATCTATTCTCCAGGACACTGGTATGATTGGAAATGAACAGGCAGATAGATTGGCTGGTGCCACATCATTAAGGGGTGATTTGATGCATGATAAGGCAGATGTGGTGAAGGCCGTCTGGGAGCACGTGAATATTGCAGAAAAACAGTTAGACTAGCATGGTCTACAGAAAATGCAGCAGAAGGGGATAGTCAGAGGATTTGGTCGACAGTCGTCACTCAGAGGTAAAGCAAGACGGACATACAATCAGATTGCAACAGGAACCATTAGTACTGGAACTCTTCGCTGGCTGTTGAAGATGAGGACTGGACGCTTATGGGAGTGCCCCGAGGGCAATGATGTCGGACTAAATTCAACTCATCTCAACTCCTCCTTTCTGAAGAGAGCTATCTTCTTTCTATAAATCAAGGGCTGCAGTGCCTTGCTGTTTACTGCAAACCAGTCCTGCTTATTGTGAACCACAGTGCCATAAACACCACCCGATGTTTTATATAAAGTTTCCTTAAGTATAAAACAAGTATAACCATTGTTGTAGTTGCTGAACAATGTTCTTATGTATTAGTGAGAACGTCTTTAAGTTCCTGCCCATCATGAAGCAGGCGATAGGCTATAAGTGACATACGTACGTGACTCTGACCGTCAGAAGAAACCCGTGGCACCCTTGTCCCACTCCAATTGACAAGGGCTTATAACACGTAACTGCTACCTATCGCATTTATTCAGAGACCAGTTACAGCCAGGGACTGAATTATATCTATCCATAACACAAAGCCTGGGCTGAATTGTAGAGCCCATATGTGCCCATGCAGCATGACGCCTCTCTCGGCTTGCCTAGTTTATTTTTTTTTTTTTTTTCCAGAGAAAGGTATCAACATCTGGCATAAACAAGACATGCTGCAAAATCAGCCAGATCAGTAAAGAAATAATCTAACTGTCTCCCTGTCGTTGCTTCCATCCAATAACCAGTTGCCAACCACCCTTAGGCCTGGTCTGCCCTGCCATGACATTTAATCTTTAGGGTGCATTTCCTCACACCAGGATAAGGCTTATGCTCTCCCAGTTGCGCTTCTCAATTCTCAACCTGAAGCCGTTTGTACAATGTGAGGTGTCGTGTTCGGTCAGCGCCGCCCATCATTCAGGGCTAACAGAAAGCCGATATCACCATCTACTGTTATACGGTAGTTCAGCCATATCTAAAATTATATATATATATATATTGGCTAAGGACTTGCGAACGCGGTTTGTGAGCCCGTATTCCCGGTTTCGAAAAACAGCCGTGCTTGTTTTTTCGAAAAAAGTATAAGTGCCGGTCGTTCATAAAGCAATGGCAAACTAAAAAAAAAAAAAAAAAAAATTTACATATCCTTTACAGGACATCGCTGTCAACCTCAGCATCTTTCAATTTATTGTTGATTTCATGGCAAGATTACGCTCAGTAGTTTGCCATTGCTTTCTGAGCGGCCGGCTCACATACCCCTGCTGATTCTCACCGTCGTCACGTTACTTACGAGAGAATACGAGATTACGGAGAAAAGTCGCTAACCTCTAGGCTAGGAAGCCGGCAATGGCAAACTCAATCAATCAATCAATCATGTGCCATGCCGGAAAGCGTGGGCGTTCATGACTCGCCATTTCACTCGATCATCAGAGTCGTGGATCAGCTCAGTGTTCCTTCCTCGTCCATGCCACGTGGCCAACCCATCCAGGTATTTTCCTCTCGGTCTTCCTCTTGGTCTTTTCCCCTCGTTTTTGTCAGTTGTCAATAAGTTCTCCAATCCATTTCTTCTCATAACATGTCCAACAAAGTTTGACTGTCTTCGTCTAATTTCTCTAATCAGTCTACGATTTTCATTTGTCTCCTGTAGTACTTGGTCATTGGTTTTTCTATCTCTCCATGGTACTCTTTGCATTTTCCTCAGAAACGACATTTCTGTAGCCATCAAATGTTTTTCATCTTGACTGCACATTGTCCAAGTTTCACATCCATACAAAAGAACAGGCTCTATGTACCCCCTCAACACTCTTTTTCTCATTTCAATTGACATCTTTTTATTGGTTAGAATGTTTTTCATCTTGCTAAAGGCTACTTTCGCCATGGCGATTCTTGTTCTAATCTCTTCAAGGCATCACCCATCAGATGTTATGACTGTTCCGAGATGATTGTATCGATTCACTTGTTGAAGAGTATTCCCATTTACTTGTATATTACATTGTGGTATTACGTTCTTCCTAGTGACGACCATAACCTGTGTCTTCTTACAATCTAATTCCAACCCCAGCTGCTCACTGTGTACAACAACCGCGTCTACTAATTGTTGCAGATCCTGTGCATTGTCTGCAATCAATACTGTATCATCTGCATATCTAATGTTATTGATGTTTCTTCCTCCAATGCTAATTCCATTTATATCTTCTACATGGCAAACTACTGAACATAAAATTTGCCAAGGAATCACGAAGAGCGAAAATGCTGGGGTTGACTGCTACGTCCTGTGAAGGGCATGCAACTATATATATATATATATATATATATATATATATATATATATATATATATATATATATATATATATATATATATATATATATATATATATATATATATATACTTGGTATTTCGATAAAGTACGATTTTCTGTTTAATTAATTACTAAAACGCTAAATAATATTACTTATCATTGACACATATGGCTTCATTTAGCTACCAAGTGGCTAAGTTGTCACGTAAGAATCTCGCTAGCGACGCAATATACAGAACACTAGAAATATGAATCGATGAAATCCCGCTTAGTGTTCCTTTCCACTTCAGCTCAAAAGCCGCTTAACGTTGTTCTTAACAGAGATGAGAACCTGTGTTGTTCTTTAAGTCCTGGGACATCACACGGTGAGTGGACGATAATACCCTGCTCCGCTGTAGCCATTTGTGACAAGAAAGCGAAAATCACGATAGATACCATACAAGTGCGTTTACTGGAAGGAAGTATTTAGCCAGATCAGTGCTCTTAGTTCTTTATTAATGTCACATTGATAATGGTATAGCACGTGTTGCAATGACATATCACGATGATTTCACATCAGAGGACCCGTGCTTTATGTCCTCGAATATTTGTTCTCTGAGATGTAACCCTTTGAAGTATACTTCATCATTTGGTGAATTACGCGGCATTGTTTTGTCAGACCTGCGTCTTAATACATCCAACTTCGACATGGATTTTTCCGAGCGACTTTCCCTAGCCTTTGGCTGTTCCCAGTCTAACTACAAAGCAGAAGGATTGTGTCTCTGTCTGGTTCTTATACATTGATATGTCCGACATAGAAGACCCACCATTATCTGCGCTAGATTGGCATAGCTCTAGGTGGCATTGAAACATGCAAGTAGCTCTACCTTACAAGGAGGAGATACACAAGGGAGGTGAGGTCAATCTAAAGGAGGAGATACACAAGGGAGATGAAGTCAATCTAAAGGAGGAGATACACAAGGGAGATGAAGTCAATTTAAATGAGGAGATACATAAGAGAGATGAAGTCAATCTAAAGGAGATACACAAGGGAGATGAAGTCAATCTAAAGGAGGAGATACACAAGGGAGAAGAAGGCAATCTGAAGGAGGAGATACACAAGGGAGATGAAGGCAATCTAAAGAAGGAGATACACAAGGGAGATGATGTCAGTCTAAAGAAGGAGATAAACAAGGAAGATTAAGTCAATCTAAAGGAGGGGATACACAAGGGAGATGAAGGCAATCTAAAGAAGGAGATACACAAGGGAGATGATGTTAATCTAAAGGAGGAGATAAACAAGGGAGATTAAGTCAATGCAAAGGAGGAGATACACAAGGGAGGTGAAGTCAATCTAAATGAGGATATACACAAGGGAGATGACATCAGTCTAAAGGAGGAGATGCACAAGGGATTTGAAGGCAATATAAAGGAGATACACAATGGAGATTAAGTCAATCTAAAGGAGACATACAAGGGAGATTACGTCAGTCTAAAGGAGGAGATACACAAGGGAGATGAAGGCAATCTAAAGAAGGAGATACACAAGGGAGATGAAGTCAGTCTAAAGGAGGAGATTAACAAGGGAGATTAAGTCAATCTAATGGAAGAGATACACAAGGGAGATGAAGTCAATCTAAAGGTGGAGATACATAATTGAGGTGAAGTCAATATAAAGTAGGAGATACACAAGGGAGATTAAGTCAATCTAAAGGAGATACACAAGGGAGATGACGTCAGTCTAAGGAGGAGATACACAAGGGAGGTGAAGTCAATCTACCTTGTTTGTTTTGATTAAGGATCTTAAATGTAGGTATTGTTGTATTGATTATCCAGTTACTCAAAGTATTTCTTATATTTGTTTCGAGATATCAGTCTGTGCAACATCAAAACTATGGACTGTCCAGACATACTGGCATACATAACATGTTGGCTACGTGCCTACGACATGTCAACCCTTTCCTTCCGATACAAATGAACATTTAAAAATAAAATTTAGTTGCATGTCCTTCACTGGACGTAGCAATCAACCCCAGAATTCTGGCTGTTCGTGATTCCTGAGCAAGTTTTACGTTCAGTAGTTTGCCATTGCTTAAACAATGCGTTGCGCGATTTATTGCCTGCAGCGAAATGTGACAGAAAATAAATCGTTTGTGGTTTCTAATTTTTGATTCAGGTTTTAGTGACTTTATATCTTTTCGTTGCCAAGACTCCAGTTATCTTGTGACTTATATATTATGGGCCTTCTCCATGGCGATGGGGTTACGGACGCGGTTCGTGATTACGCATACCCGCGTTCGAAATATAGCTCCGTGCGATTTGGCATGGGACCGCATCGCGCTGGTGTTTTTATGAAACTGTATGGGTGCCGGTCGTTCAGTAAGCAATGGCAAACTACTGAACGTACACTTGCCAAGACAAAAACAGCAAAAAATGCTGGTATCAACTGCAAACGTCCTGTGTGTGTGTGTGTGTGTGTATATATATATATATATATATATATTATTGATCCCCATACTGCAATAAAATTACACATGTGGTAACCTTCACATATAATATATTACTTTACTAGGTTGACCTATTACCTTCCCTGAGTATGCTTCACAAAAGGTACACTTTAAACAATTGTTACTTATTCCAGCCGAACCAGAAAGGTCCTGGTAATAACAAGCAACAAGACGATAGTTCGGAGTAAAACCCAGGACTACCGCCATGCTAGGACATGATACAGGGTGTATTTTTAGTGACTGTGCAGTGTTTGAAAATATTGCATTTACCTGTTATGTTGCATTCGATTTACAGAGGGTGAAAACAAACCTTGGAATGGCAATATTTTCAAATTTTCAAACACTTAAAGTTAAAGTTAATTGCATATCTTTTACGGACGTAGCAGTCAACCCCAGCATTTTTAGGCTGTTCGTGATTCCTGGGCACGTTTACTTTAGTATTTTGCCATTGCTCTCTGAATAACCGGCACGCATACCATTTCATAAAAAAACCAACGCAAATGTTTCAAACAGTGCACAGTCATTAAAAATACACCCTATACTAACCCACTCACTGCCTAGGCTGAAACATATCAGGTACGCTAGAGTAATCACCAGCTTGTGGTAAGTAGAATATATCGACCCCAACTCACGGCGCTGGAAAGATTCTTCCTCATTCACCAGTTGTCACGTCTCTAGCATGTTCATTGCTTTTTTATTTTGAACTTGAATATCGCTTACAGGACGTTGCAGTCAATACCAGCATTTTTCAGCTGCTGTTGATGTTCTTGGCAAGAATATGTTCAGTAGTTTATCATTGCTTTCTGAGTGACATACTTCATAAGTAACCAACGCGACGTGATCAGCTGCTGAATCTCGCGCAGCTGTGTTCCTCGCGTGGATATACGGGATTGCGGAGAAAGTCGTTAACCCCTTCGTATGGTGTCTTTAATGCCGTGTGTCAGACGTCGTCTTTGTCTAACTCTGCCTCTTTCCTCGCGCCTTCGACAACTGCTCTTTCTCAGCGACTGTTACAAAAGAGAATATAGTAAACAAGTTTATTTCCTTCATAAATGGTGTTGTTATTTATAGAAATTGCAGGTCTGTAAAAATTTTAAAAAAATAGTAGAAGAAATATCTTTTGTAGAAAACGGTTTCAGTTACAAACAAGACAGGTTACATACGTCATTAAAAACCAACGCTTTTATAGAAGTTTAATGAGGTGTACATTTAGGAGCTACGGGAGAAATGTTCAGGTATTGTATTGCATTTCTTGTTTTATTTTATTATTCCCCCTGAGTGTTTGTTTTAGTTCATATTTACATATAATTTAAAATATCGTTCGGGTATATCCTCACTATTCGTGGCTTAGAGGTTATGACTTTTCTCCCTAATCTCGTATAATCTCGTCGGTAACGTGATGACGGTGAGAATCCGCAGTGGTTTGAATCGCATCCGTAACTTACGGTGTATGTGAGCCGGCCGCTCAGAAAGCAATGGCAAACTACTGAGCGTAATCTTGCCAAGAAATCAACATACAGCTGAAAGATGCTGGTGTTGACAGCGATGTCCTGTAAAGGATATGCACACAAAAAAATCCTCACTGCGCACTGCATGATGTTTCTGTCCACTTTCCTGTCTCTTGCCTACGTTGTCATTCGTAACAGGGCTTTTGCGGTCCGTGTGTAAATAGTATTATTTCAGCGTAGTTTTACTCTTAATTTGTTTTCACATTTATTGAGAATGTTTCAGGAAATATAATTATTTGCAACTGGCGGTTCTGTTCTGTCTATGTGTATTTACAGTCGCTAGATGTTTATTAACTCGATATGTCGACTGATGATTCTACTGCGACCTGTAATTATTATCATCATCAAGTGCCTTGCCGGCTGGCGTAAACGATTATTCCTCTCCACATATTGCGATCTCCGACGGTATGAATCAATTTGTGTGTGTTTCGATCCCGTGCCATGACACAAAACTGTCAAGAATGTTCTCATGCTGTCTTCTCTCTGTCCGCAAATTTCCAGTTGTCACAACATGTTCCAGTTTTTGTCTTCTCATAACTTGTTCAAAAAACGATGACTGCCTTTTCTGATGTTTTTGATAAGTTGTCTTTGCGACTCAGCTTTCTTTAAAACGTCTTGATTGCTCAATTTTACTGCCCAATTAATTTTCAGCATTCTTCTATAAAATCACATCTCCAAGGCTTCCAGGGATTTGTCTCTTTATAATATAGGAGGATCGTCATTAAAGGTGGTTATAGATTCCATATTCAGATATCACTTTATAGACAGATGCACTTGGTATTTTTGATTCGAACTGATTACCTCTACGTTACATTTAACACTCCAAGAGTTAATAGATATGATACAACTTGAGTTTGGAGCCGGGATGGCGTAGTGGGTAGCACGTTTATCTGCCGTCCCGATGGTCATAGGTTGGAATTCGTAACAAGAGGGATTTGTAAAATTTATCTTAGCTCCCAGATCGACCCAGTCAAAAATGTGTACCAGGAAATTCTTTGGAAGTAAAAGCGATTGGCGTCAAACTGATATCATAACCCTCGAGTGCTGATTGGTCTGTACAAATATGGGTCCTAGCACCATAATGCCCTTTAATGTGTGTAAACATTTCCCTTTCAGTAGCTGTATTTACTACTTAAGTTATTTTAATGGAAGTATGTCTCAATGTAAAGAGCCAGAATTACCGGCCAAACTGTTATAAAAAAGCACCTCTCAGACGCAGGAGGGCCGGCACTGGAGAATGTAAGAAAGGTAAAAAGGCCAAAACGTTCGGCAAAAAGAGGGATTGCTTCTGATTTCTTTTTCATTCGAATGATTTGAAGTCAAGTCTAGTCCATATATGTGCTACTACTTCTAGTGCACTGGACTGATTTTTGCGTGTGGGTTAGCTTTCCCTATTAACAGTGTCCCTCGCGTTAGGCTAACCCACTCTGACTTCAAAGGTACTTGTAATTTACGTCCTCAAGTCAAGGACGAGAAGTCAACATGTTATTCCAACTGGCCGGTGTAGGTATTGAACCTGATACCTCGGCACCAGCACACTGGATGTTTAAGAACGAGCCTTCTTAAATTGCATCTGATAATCGGAATCTCTATGTGGTACTCGCTCCGCCGTGAAGTTCATAAAATTACTACAAGGACAGCTTTATTTGAGTCCCATATATGAAACAGCGCGTCCACCGAGCAATCGACTGGCCCACTTTCCAGTTTATTTATGGCTTTATTTTAATACTTCCCTGGTTGAATATTAGGTCATGATTTGATTTCCGGTCCCACCCGATTTAGCCGAAAATATATGTGATTGGAGTCGGCCATATTTCTAGTCTCGATCAGTCTCGTGAAGTCTAGGGGTATCTCGTCTAGTCATCTACCCCGCAGTGCGTTGTAAAATGCTATGATAAATGACACAGTTGTACTGGAGAATCGCAAATATAGGTACCAGATTGAGAGATGAGTGATGAAGTAGCGTGTATACACGACAACAAGAAAAAATTAAAAATAAAAAATAAAAATATTGGAGTTTATGTTCGCACTGACTGACTGGCACCTTGCCGTCTTGACAGACGATAATATTTAAAATGAATTTATACCTCTCCATAACACAAAGCCTGGGTGTTGCCCATGCAGAATGATCCCTCTCTCGGCCTGTCTAGTTGTCTCCAGAGGAAAGGTAACACAAATACGTCTGGAAAAAGACAAGCTGCAGAAGCTGTCGTATCAGCAAAGCAATGATCTAACTGTCCGCCTGTCGGGGCTTTGATCCTAGACCAGTTGCCAAACCAAGGCCATGACATTAAGTCTTTAGGTTTCATTTCCTCGCAGTAGGGGAAGGCTTGTGCCCTTCAAGTTGCGCTTCACCGCCCGAAGACTTTGGCACAATGTTCGGCGCTAACAGAAACATATAGTACTGTGTATAGTCATACTGTAGCTCAGTCATATCAGACTAACACCTGGCGCCGATGTTCGTTCTACGATCTGGAGTATTGTGGACAGAAATTCTGTTTGTTAGCAACTTGCATTAAATGTTTTTTTTTAATTTTTTTTTTCAACGACGTTTTCCATTAAATGTATAGCAACCCTACATTTCACTGCTGCGTTGATATATATATATTGTGTGTGTGTGTGTGTGGGTGGGTGGGTGTGTGGGTGGGTGTGTGTGTGTGTGTGTGTGTGTGTGTGGTCTTTTTGGGCTAAACGAAAAATATATGTCATACAGACTAAACATTGTCCGTGTAGAGATATCATTGATCGGAAAATAGTTGAGACACCTGCAGAGACCAGGAAACAGAAAAAGAGGATTGATTGTAAACTGGGAATAAATGAAATGTAAAACTAAGGATATGGAACGCGGAAGATGTTATTGTATAGGCGCTGTTAGACTGTGTATTAAGTACATGGCTTTCATACTCATATACAGGAATATAACATTATTAAAGAGTTGTGGAAATGAAATCATTGGAGTTGAGAAGTTAACCGGACTGTGATATAGACATTCCGAACGGGTGACGAACATGTGGATATATGCATGATCTACAATGGACGGAAGGAATGACGGTAGGCCTACAACAGATGGTATATAGCTAGAGAGAATATGCCACATGGATGGATTGCCATTTTATTTTAACCTGGATTGTCAGAGAATTTTTTTGATGTTTGTCTAAGCATGTCGCTCCAATGGAAATCTGACAGTGGGACTGCGCATACGCACTTTGGACTTTTTTTAAAGCAAATTTTTAATAAAAAACGGGCATCTTCACAAGTACTGCATTCTCCTCACATTGATCATCAAAAAGAAGAAGAAGGAAGAAAGAAGAAGGAAGAAGAATTTGTGAAAATCCACGGAGTCCACGTTTTGGTGAATTATGTGCTTTTGTTTCATCTTGTCTCCACCGTTCACATAAGATAATAAGATACTATACCCCTATTATTGTTAGCACATTATCTATGCCC
Source organism: Cepaea hortensis (assembly GCA_963921405.1). Classification (NCBI taxonomy): domain Eukaryota; kingdom Metazoa; phylum Mollusca; class Gastropoda; order Stylommatophora; family Helicidae; genus Cepaea; species Cepaea hortensis. Next base: position 34,856,171 of record OY992882.1, on the reverse strand, counting down.
ATTATATTGTTAGCATATTATCTATACTTATTCTATTGTTAGCACATTATCTTTGCCCATTCTATTGTTAGTACAATTTCTATACCCATTCTATTGTTAGCAAATTATCTATAGCCATTTTATTGTTAGCACGTTATCTGTACCCATTTTATTGTTAGCACATTATCTATACCCGTTCTATGTTAGTACATTATCTACACCCATTCTATTGTTAGCAATACCTATTCTATTGTTAGCACACTATATATACTCACTCTATTGTTAGCACATTATCTATACCTATTCTATTGTTTGTACAATTTCGATATCCATTCATGTGTTTTCTCATTATCTATAGCCATTCTATTGTTAGCACATTATATATACCGATTCAATTATTAGTACATTATCTATACCCGTTCTATTATTAGTGCATTATCTAAACCCATTATATTGCTAGCACATTATCTATACTATTCTGTTATTAGTATATTTTCTATACCCATTCCATTGTTAGCACGTTTTATACCAATTATATTGTTAGCACATTTTCTATACCCATTATATTGTTATCACATGTTCTATTCTCATTCTATATTTAGCACATTTTCTATACCCATTCTGTTTGTTAGTAGATTTTCTATGTGCATTCTCTTGTTAGCAGACTGTCTATGCATCTCCTTTTGTTAGCAGACAGTCTATACACCTTCTATTGTTAGCAGGCTGTCTATGCACTTTCTATTATTAGCAGACCTATACCATGTCTATTGTTAAAATACTATATGTCGAGAACAGAGGACTTTGACGTCAGTGATTCCACATCGCTGACCAGGATGAAAGACTTGGACGTAAGAATTGGCATGGCCAGACACGAGAGGTGCATCGGGAAAACGAGGTGCCTCGTCAACCAACACAGAACTGGCAATATTAGCCACCGAACGCTGATGCATATGCTGGGGTGAGGACCTGAGCACCTATGGACTTGTCCGGAGTGCAATGAAGATACCCCAACTGATAACTGATAACTGATAACTGTTAAAATACTACCAGTACTCATTCTGATTTTAGCAGATTATCCATACTAATTCTATTGTTAGCACACTATTTGTACTCATTATGTTTAAGCACATATATGTACTCATTCTATAGTTAGCAGACTATTTGTACTCATTCTGTTTTTCCACTATATCTGTAGCCATTCTATTGATAGCACACTATTTGCACTCATTCTGTATTAGCACACTATCTATACCCATTCTATTGGTAGGAGCTTATCTAAGAATGAAAATAACACCATTTTAGGCAAGGTGAAATCATACACACATTTAGGTAACAATAGTCTCAAATTTGGGGGGAACAAATGTGTATCCTGTACCCTGCCAAAAGGCTAGTCAATTATGTCTGTCTACATAACTAGTGGCCTCGTACGTTGAGTCTATTCTATCGATGCTATTTCTCCATACCACTATCTTAGATCATTCAGCATAAATTCTCACTGTCGAGCTCTGTCTCTTGGACCGTTGATCTTTCCTGTCCCCACTTAGTCCTCTTTTCAAATGCGTTTCTTCTCATTATGTTAAAAAGAATTATGATGGTCTCTTTCTTATAGCTGTGTATAACATTCCACTTTCATTAGCCACTTCCAAGCAGCTGTGATTAGTTACTCTGGTAGTCCCTGGTATTCTCAACATTCGTCTCAGGAACTACAACTTCTTGCGCTGGTGGTAAATTTATACAATCTGCTCTTTATTCTTTTCTTGATGTTTTAATGGAGGCAACGGTTACCGTCGGAGTTATGTCCTTGGAATACGCGACTTTAAGTGAAACGACGTATAGAGAAACACTATTTCCCATAGAATTAAATGAAATACAGTGTATTGTGTAATGTTTATTTTGATGGTTGTTAATATTTTTCTGGCTAAATAGAGGTGGGTTGGAGGGCGAGTGGTTGAGTTATTGCGACGCAGAGGCGTTAAAACCACGACTCGCTCCAAAACTATCATCAGCACTACTAGAAATGCTCTCAAGCGCTTTCTTAGCTAGATCTTCATAGAGAGACTTCCCTTTCTCTTGGATAACCATCTTGCTCACAGGCATATTCCGTTGGTTCTCGCCTTCAATCCACACGGCCAATAGTGCTTCCATGTTCTCCATAAGAGTACTTCTGGTACGAGTGATCTTGGAAGCACTCATAGGGGTTACGTTATTAGCACCCACTTTGATTTTGTCAGCACCTGCACGAGTTGTCCTTACCGTGGTTGGAGGTAAATGATGGGCTTTACCGATATCAACAGCCTGATAACCAGCCTCAAAACGACGTAACACATTTAACTTCATCTCAAGAGGAACACTTTTCCTGGTTCTCTTGCAACCAGACACATTATCAGCACTTACTGAACTTTGAACTCATAATTATGGGTGATGACACGATACAATCCGAGAAAAACGCACTGCACAAAATGTAAAATTGCGACGTTAACGCAGCATAGGTTGATAAATTAAGGCCGCCTGGCTAGTGCACCATCATCACTTTAGTTACAATTCAGCAGCAGCTTCATCCCTTTGGAGCTTCTAGCTCGACCCAGTTTAACAAAATGTGTACCCAGAAATATCCTTAGAAGTAAAGGTGGCCTGTGTGATACTGACCATACTACGGTTAGCGTAATGATTGGTCTATGCAAATATGAGGTTAGCGCCATATATCCAACACATGATAAGAGTGCACAAGTGTCGTTTAGTATGTTATCATCTCTACAGTTGTAATTCAGTGGTCTCATCATCCCCACATAAGTTTTGGAGGCTAGACTCCCAGTGGTCATACGTACAAATCTCAGTTGTGGCGGAATGTTTTTGTGAATTGATCTGGTCGACCCAGCTTGAAATGTGAACTACGAAATATCTTGGCAAGTAAATGCTGACCATGTGGTATTGGCCGTATCTCCAAAAGCGTGCCGAAAGGTCTAATCTAAAAATAAATTATGGCATTAACACCTTAAGCAAAGTGCTTTTTAAGGATAGCTGAAGATTCAATTACATACTAATTATCGTCACATCGTCGCATTTTTAAAGCAACGTTTATGCTATAGTTGGAATTCAGTATCACCACTATCACTACAGTTGTAATGTAACACCAACATTTGTATTATCAATGTGATTCAGCAACAATAACCTGTCTGGAGTTGTAATTCATCAGCTACATCAGACATGTTGCCGATCAAATTGTTGGGTAGGAATTACCATATCTGGCTATACCCCCTACCAGACGAACTCAGCTTAATGCCACCCAAGCATGCAATATAATTGCATAACCGTGGTATGAAGACAGAGCGGAAATGACATACACACACCATTGAACACAAGAAGCGTCCATCCTTGTGTCTCGCGTCACACATAATTTACCCTTGCAGTCCCTGATGTTTCCAGATACATACGCATGACTTCCTCCTGGAGTCATGCCTGACTCCTAAATTCAATGAATCGTAGATAGAGACAACCATCTTCCACTTTGCCTGTGGGGGTTGTCAAAATAGGTTTGTAGATTTTATATTCTTGCCACGTGGTAATGATTCTGGTCTGTGAATGGCATTCCGACTCATCAGAATTCTGGCTGGTCAACTGGTTGCCGTGTCGTTGTTCTGTTGCGTTTATGTTTCTTATTTGAGTGAGAAGCTATGTGAGAGAATAGTTACACACACACTCTCTCTCTCTCTCTCTCTCTCTCTCTCTCTCTCTCTCTCTCTCTCTCTCTCTCTCTCTCTCTGAATCTATCTGTCTATCTCTCTGTATGGTTTTCTTTCTTTCTCTCTTACCTACTTTGTCTGTCTGTTTGTCTGTCTGTTTGTTTGCTGTATGTCTGTCTGTTTGTTTGCTGTCTGTTTGTCTATGTCTGTTTCTCTCTCTCTTTCTCTGTGTGCGTGTTTTTTTCCCTTTCTTTCTACCTTACCTCATTTGTCTGTTTCTCTCTCTCTCTCTCTCTCTCTCTCTCTCTCTCTCTCTCTCTCTCTCTCTCTCTCTCTCTCTCTCTCTCTCTCTCTCACTATATCTGTTGCTTTCACTCTGCTTGATATGCTGCCTTTTTTCTTTTTTCTTTCTTTCTTTCTTTCTTTCTTTCTTTCTTTCTTTCTTTCATTCTTTTTGCATCGACCGGGAACATATTACGTCTTTTTTTTTCTTCTTCTTCTTCTTCTTCTTCTTCTTCTTCTTCTTCTTCTTCTTCTTCTTCTTCTTCTTCTTCTTCTTCTTCTTCTTCTTCTTCTTCTTCTTCTTCTTCTTCTTCTTCTTCTTCTTCTTCTTCTTCTTCTTCTACTGCTTCTTCTTCTTCTGCTTCTTCTTCTTCTTCTTCTTCTTCTTCTTCTTCTTCTTCTTCTTCTTCTTCTTCTTCTTCTTCTTCTTCTTCTTCTTCTTCTTCTTCTTCTTCTTCTTCTTCTTCTTCTTCTTCTTTCTTTCTTTCTTTCTTTTTCTTCTTCTTCTTCTTCTTCTTTTTCTTCTTCTTCTTCTTCTTCTTCTTCTTCTTCTTCTTCTTCTTCTTCTTCTTCTTCTTCTTCTTCTTCTTCTTCTTCTTCTTCTTCTTCTTCTTCTTCTTCTTCTTCTTCTCCTTTTTCTTCTCCTTCTTCTTCTTCTTCTTCTTCTTCTTCTTCTTCTTCTTCTTCTTCTTCTTCTTCTTCTTCTTCTTCTTCTTCTTCTTCTTCTTCTTCTTCTTCTTCTTCTTCCTCTTCTTCCTCGTCTTCTTCTTCCTTCCTCGTCTTCTTCCTTTCTTCTTCTTCTTCTTCTTCTTCTTCTTCTTCTTCTTCTTCTTCTTCTTCTTCTTCTTCTTCTTCTTCTTCTTCTTCTTCTTCTTCTTCTTCTTCTTCTTCTTCTTCTTCTTCTTCTTCTTCTTCTTCTTCCTTGTTCATATTAAGGTGTCAGTATGAATACGTGCAAGGAAAACATCAGTCAACGTAAACATGATGAAATCTCCATTTGGTTTGTCTTGAAATGGAGCGATGGTAAACAAAAACAAACAAAAAAAAGAAGAAGAAGATATTATCTTTCCTGCACATTATGGACGCGCTTGTTAGAAATGTTTAGCTGCCATCATATATAGTTATATGCTTCTGTGCTTCCTATCTTTATTTAATCAACATGTGCTATTTCAGCCTGGTGTGTCTTGTGGGAAGTCAGAAGATTGTTTACTTGGTCTTTTCTGTTGAGTTGGTAATCCTATTCCTCTTTCTAGTGGCCTGTATGCTCAGATTCCTAGTTGGTTCTATAATTGCTTGTTATACATCCGTTCGTCTTATCATAGCTTCTGTCTATTTCAGGCTTAGGTAATTTTCCACCTTCCTTTGTCAATCCGTCGGCTTCTTTATTTCCACGTATCTAGTCTTGTGGGGGAATCCTATGACATAATTACATTGTCACGAGTCATGATGATCAGTGTCTGTTACAATCCAGACACACGAAGAATACTATAATACAGTATTGTCCCTGAAAACTCTTTAAATGTGTTGTTGACTTCGGAAATACTGAAATATCTTTTAATTACTATATTCAACATCAGCTAAAACCTATTATTATTCTTGAACCATAAAACCCGGAAACTCCCGGTTGCAAGGCAACCTTCTTAAACTTGAATGCTATTAAAGCTATACTGGGAAATATATTTCATATTTTTTGGTTACCATTAAAAGCACTTCCCACCACCTTGATAAACATATATATGTGGATGGCACTTCACGCCTGCTTACATACCAGATGACACCAGAGAAGAGGCCAGCCAGACCATGCTTGTGAAAATACTAGCATTAATCTCAGACGTTTCCATTCCTGTCTATTTCAATTTCTAGGATTATCTTAATGGCCTCCGGCGTCATTATCAAATTGCCGCTTGATCTGCATCAAATGTAACCGGCTCATGTACACACCGATGCAGCGGAAGTCATTCGGCTGTGATATCTAGTCTGATCTTCTTCAGCCCTACCTGGTGGTTACACAGGCTTACAATGTCTGGAACCATCACTATAACACTTTATGTCCCAGTTTCTACATTTATACTCCTTTCTAGCTATTAGCTTATCTTTTTCCGCCCGACACTGTTGTGAATTTATCTCTGACTTGTATAGTCAGACTGCGACTGTGTTTTTTTTTTTTTTTAAATTATTATTTTAACTCGTTTTGCTTTAAAAACGAGTGCTATTTTTGCCCAAACTGTTTAATAGTTTTTAATTTACATCATTCTGTCCCAGACATGCTTTTCCATTTTCTCACTTGTTATTCTTTTCTAAATACTTGACCCGCTTGCTTTGTGACGAAGAGGTTCTAATTCGTAGTCCCGCAAACCCGCGTTCGAGACACAGCTGTGGACGATTTGGTAGCAGACCACCTTGTGTTGATTTATTACGAAATGGTATGGGTGCGGTCGTTTAGAAAGCAATGGCAAACTACTAAACTTAAACTTGTCAGAGATCGCAAGAGAAACAATGATGTGTAAAGGACATGCAACTAACTTTGTTGTTTCAACTAACTACTTGACCCCATTATGTTCCGGATATTTTAACTTATTGTTTTCGAATTGGTTTGCATCGTTCGATCACGAGCAATTTACATTTTCATTTATCTTTTTTCTAGTTACACATATTTAGCTTTGTTCTATATGAGATAGCTTCTATTGTAACTAATTATTTTCTAGTTATCTTACATTGGTTTCTAGCAGACATTGCCAATTGTGACTAATTCTTGTTCTATGTATATTGCACCATTCTGTTCTAGATAGTTTTTAGAAACTCATTGTTTTTTTTATTCTTTTCTTTAAAACCAAGGTTTAATCGCCACCAGTTTGCATTTTAATTAATTCTTATTCAACTATTTCACTTCTATTTGTTCAGGCAATATTGAGTATAAGCATATATTTATTTCTAGTTATTTTCATTATTCTTGCTTGGGAAGTTATTTTAACCCACTCGTTTCTAGTTATACTCTGTGAACGCGTAATGGTCTTACACATTCACTTCGAGTTGTTTTACCCCCATTCCCCCTCCTTCTTCCGTCAAGCTTCAATATTAACCCACCACATTAATTTAACCTTGTTTTATCCCACACTATTTACAATTAAACCCAATCTTTACTAAAAAAATTCGCCTCGTTTTCACCCAGACAGTTCGTATGTTAATCACTTCTTTTAGTTTTGTTTTACCTCTTTCGTCTTCACACCGTCAACAGTACCTTGTCTTGTTATTAATTAACCTCGTTTTGCGATATCTCCTCAAACTCATTTTTCCTAACTGTTTATCTTAAACGTAGTGTTAACAAAGGATAATTTAACATTTCTAATCACATTTTTTCTAGCTATTATCTTATCATAATCCTCCGCAGAGAGTGATTAAGTTAATTCCTGGTTCAGCCATAACATATCAACTGTTTGGACATAAAGAATTACTTGGCAGTCATGTTATTAATCCTAATTTTTGTTGGAGTTGCACTCAATGCCACAGTCTGGCCACTGAAGGTAAAAAGAAGTACTCCAAAAACCATCAAAAGTCTTCACTGAAAACATATGTACATAACTTTAGTTAATACAAATCACACAACACGAGATTCTGTACCAAGGGAATGTTTTTGTTTGACCATCAAACCTTCACGACGGTAGGCAGAGGATCTCTTTTTTAAGGAGACAATGGCTACTGTCACTGACCAGTATGGTCACTGCTAGGAAGGAAAGCAATGGCAAACTACCTTCTTTATAGATGCCAAGAAAATCATGTTGTGTGGATCTCGGAACAGTAATAACATCTGATGGGAGATGCCTTGAAGAGATTAGAACAAGAATCGCCATGTCTAAGGTAGCCTTTAGCAAGATGAAAAACATACTGACCAATAAAAAGATGTCAATTGAAACGAGAAAAAGAGTGTTGAGGTGCTACATAGAACCTGTACTTTTATATGGATGTGAAGCTTGGACAATGAGCAGTCAAGCTGAAAAACGTCTGAGGGCTGTTGAAATGTGGTTTCTGAGGAAAATGCAAAGAATACCATGGACAGCCAGAAAGACCAATGAACAGGTCCTTCAAGAAACAAACGAAGATCGTAAACTGATTAGAGACATTAGACGCAGACAGTCAAATTTTTTGGGCATGTTATGAGAAGAAATGGATTGGAGAACTTGGTGACAACTGGCAAGATCGAAGGGAAAAGACCAAGAGGAAGAACTAGAAGCAAATACCTGGATGGCTTGGCCACATGGCATGGTTGAGACAAGAACACGAAGCTGATCCACGACTCTGGTGATCGAGTGAGATGGCAAAACATGACCGCCCACGCTTATCGGCATGGCACATGATGGATGGATGGATGGATCGATGTCCATCAAGAATGATGATGACCATTCATTTCATCCAGTGGGGTTGAAGGTATGGAGCCGTGGGTTTTAAGATGGCTGATAAGGCCTATTTTGGCTCGAAATGTTCTTTGACAATGTGGGCAAAGAATGCTTGACGTTTCTGGAGGAGGATTTCCTGCAGTGGTTTTTCTGTCCTGCCTTTTCTTCACAGCTCTTGCAGTCTTGGTTTCCTCACATATGACTGCACCCTTGCGTAATGATGCACGCCACGAATTTCGGTCTCTGGCTGCAGCCTCCCAGGGGTCATGATGAATTCCAAAAGCATTCAGTGAGATTTTCAGAGTGTCTTTAAAGCGTTTCCTCTGGCCACCTTGGGAGCGTTTTCCACAACGCAGTTCGCTGTAAAAAATTTGTTTAGGGAGCCTGTGATCTGGCATGCGAGTCAAGTGACCAGCCCAGCGAATCTGATTCTTCATCAGTAGAGTGTGAATACTGGGCATGGACGCTCTTTCTAGGTCTTCAGTGTCTGGAATCTTGTCTTGCAATTTAATCTTCAGTAGCTTCCTTAGGCAGACTGTGTGGAAGTGGTTTAATTTCCTAGCGTGTCGCTGATAAACAGTCCAGGTTTCACAAGCATATAGCAGTGTGCATAATACAACTGCTTTGTAGACTTTTAGCTTTGTTTGCAGGCTTATTCCAGTTCTGTCCCATACATTCTTGTACAGTCTGCCAAAGGCCGCACTGGCCTTGGAGATTCTTGCATTCACTTCGTCATCAATTGTGGCAGCTTGTGACACAGTGCTGCCAAGATAGGTGAATTTGTCCACAACACTTAGTCTATGATCATTCACTTTGATATTCGGCACAGTGTGATTATTCCCTGGAGCTGGCTGATACATAACTACAGTCTTCTCCAAGTTGATACTGAGCTCAAAGTTGGCACAGGCATGTGAGAAAGCTGAAACATTATGTTGCATGTCCGCCTCTGAGTTGGCGTATAGAGCGCAATCATCAGCAAACAAGAGCTCTCTGACGGTGTCGCTGTCAATTTTGGTTTTAGCTTTCAGCCTTCTGAGATTGAATAACGTTCCATCCATACGGTAGTTGATGTCCATTCCAATGTCGTCATTCTCGAAGGCATTCGTCAACATGGCTGAAAACATGAGGCTGAACAGTGTTGGTGCCAGGACACATCCTTGTTTCACTCCATTGGTGACAGGAAAGGGCTCAGACAGGTCACCATTTTCCTGTACCTTTGTCTG
>OY992882.1:34654116-34841616 GCA_963921405.1 Cepaea hortensis | reverse complement strand
CGTATTTGCTCCCTAACCCCTGCCCCTACACAGCATACGTAATAATGGAAGCTAAATTTAATAGCACATACTAAAACAAGTCTAGACGTCAACATAAAACGTGATTTGCGGGTCTACTTATGTTATACAATGAATTTTTAAACCGTAAAGTATGAAGGGAAAAACAATATCAAGTAATCGGTTCTTGTATTAACGCGATCTTGAAATAATCTTAATTCCCCCCCCCCCCCCCCCTTGGAAACCCTAAAACTCCCACCTTGTTGGGGGAGGGGGGGGGATTCCCCACCTGTTGAGAACCACTGGTCTAGGAGATCACAAGCAGTCAAAGAGTGTTGAGGTTCATTGCGAAGTCCTACGAATAACATGCAAACAACTTTAACACAGCGATCACCATAACAAGTCAACGCCGCACCGCATAAGAGCCATTACTGTTTTTATTTCGTAACAAAAATAACAGGTCTAAAACAGATGTCATAAGAACACAAACATATTTTGAAAATGTACTTAATCAGTATAAAGAAATTAGTAAAAGAAAATAAAGAATATGTTAAAGTGCATTAAAGTAATGGACAGGAAACATGTTGTCAGACATCCCATTCAGTGCTTGACGTCAAGAACATTCAAACCACTGCTTTCTGTGAACCCTTGATGAAGGGATGGTTGGGGATGTAATATTTAATTTGATCCTATGAGAGTAACAGTAATTAGATCTCTTTTACAACGTGCCAGGGTGGACGTTTGTAGCAGGGCTGTTATTGCACGCCTGTGTGTTGTCCGTTTGCACCCCCCTCCTCCCCCCCCCCAACCGCCAACGGAACCAAAGGTTAAACATAGTAAAGAAAATAAAAGGCTTACTACCACTCGCCCGATGGAACACAGAACTAAGAGTTAAACATGGTAAAAATAAAAGACTTGATATGTTGCTTTGTTCTCCATACGCCCGGTGGACCACAGAACTTAGGATTAAACGTGGTAAAAATAAAACACGTTCTAACTAGTTTGTTTACTTCGCCACATGCTGATCCATTCCTTCTTCCTCTTTGATTCCCTTCCTTCTTCCTTCCCTGTGTGTGTTTTTTTTAATTTTTGGGGGGTTTTGCATTATTTTCTACAATTAAATTATCTCGGAACAGTCATAACATCTTATGGGAGATGCCTTGAAGAGATTAGAACAAGAATCGCCATGACGAAAGTAGCCTTTAGCAAGATGAAAAACATTCTGACCAATAAAAAAATGTCAATTGAAACGAGAAAAAGAGTGTTGAGGGGATACCTAGAGCCTGTTCGTTTGTATGGATGTGAAACTTGGACAATGTGCAGTCAAGCCGAAAAACATCTGATGGCTGCGGAAATGTGGTTTCTGAGGAGAATGCAAAGAATACCATGGACAGACAGAAAAACCAATTGCCATGTACTACAGGAGACAAATGAAAATCGTAAATTGATTAGAGAAATTAGACGTAGACAGTCAAATTTTTTTGGACATGTTATGAGAAGAAATGGATTGGAGACCGTAGTGACAACTGGCAAGATCGAAGGGAACAGACCAAGAGGAAGACCGAGAGGAAAATACCTGGATGGCTTGGCCACATGGCATGGACGAGACAGTAACACTGAGCTGATCCACGACGCTGGTGATCGAGTGAAATGGCGAGTCATATGACCTCCCACGCTTATCGGCATGGCACATGCCTGATTGATTGATTACTTTCTTAGTTCATTCCCTAAGATAAACCATACTTGTTTGCTTACTATTGCTTGTCCTTCCTACATTTTATTTTATTCTAGTATTTAAGTATGACAGTAATTATTTATACATTATTCAGTACACAATGGTATACATATATAGGCTGTGATGTCCATTATCACTTATGAAACGAAAGCATATTTAAGTAAGTAAAGATAATTCAAGTATATAAACACGAGAAGACAGGCAGGAGGAGACCGAGGGGGAAGATGCTAAACAGTCTGACATCATGGCATGAAAGAATACTGGCAAATATTGGCATCAGAAATGATCTGCAGTACGCGAGACAGAACATTGAGGGCCGACGTGATAGTCATGTAAACAGCATGGACTATAGGACGTGATAGTCATGTAAACAGCATGGACTATAGGACGTGATAGTCATGTAAACAGCATGGACTATAGGACGTGATAGTCATGTAAACAGCATGGACTATAGGAAGATGCAGAAGGTAAATGAACTGACTGCTTTTCAACTGATGGATAATAACATTCGATATGTTAATGTCATTAGTACGGTCGGACGAAGTTAGATATACGAGCTCGTCGCCTGCTAAGTGAGGGAAATATTGACCACCCAGTCATCTGTACTCAGAATGGACAAGACAAGACTCCCCTACCAAGCTCTCGTATGGACACTGTTAGAGAAACCAGGTGGGAGTCTCTGTGGCGAAGTGGTCAAGCCGTTTGACTCGTGCTCCGAAGGTTGTGGGTTCGATTCCGGGCCGCACGCTTCGGTTTACGAGTTAAATGTTTCGGAGACTCCTGTGGGTCGTCGCTAAAAGCTACGGAGCTCGTGCTTTGTGCGACGCTTTCCGCGCTGCGGAAAGAGACCGAGCCATATGGGATAAAACCCGGTGCGATGAAGTCGACCCTGTCGACTTTTAAGCGACTTTTTTTGTTAGAGAAAAGAAAACGGGGAAGGCCAAGAGAGACCCTGCGTAGAACCATCATCAGAGAGGGCTCATTCAACGACCAAAGAAACATCCAGGATCTACAACAGGTGGCAGCGAACCACCAGACATGGAGAGCCATGACTTCTGCCCTATGCGCCGCTTTGGGCTCAAAACAAACAAACTAAGTCATCTGTGCATTTAGGTGTATGCTATGTGATGGCACTATAACATCATAGATTTATGGTAAGAAGCGGCTTTATGACATATTTAATGTTATTATTATTGTTATGTTAACCGCATAGCTTTATTACAAGATAGTCAACTCTACTGGATATAAAGGGCCTTGTAAATATGGATTGGGCAGGATTTATTGTTCGTCATAATCATCATCATCGTCTTCCACTCTTGCCGTCAAGCGTCGTGGGGTGGTGAAATAATTGGCGTTTCAGCGACCGATGGGTGATACTGGATAGTGTCATTCCGTGTGATTGTAAAATGTCTTTGATGTCGTCAATCTATTTTCTTCTCTTCCGCGTCCTCTTGCTATTGTAGCAGATGCTTTTTGATGTAGGGTCAGTGCTGGTAGTTGATGGTGTTGCATTCTAACGACAAGACCAAACCATTTAATCGTTTGTCTTTCAATAGATGTGGCACAAGGTGTTGATTATAGAAGAACATAATTAAACTACTATAATTAGTAATGCTTATGAGAGTTTAACATTGAATTTTATAGTAAACAGACACATACAAGAATAGATGCCACTTTTTCGCTCATGATCATGCTCATCAGCTTGTTTCCTGCCACACCGCGTTAGCGCTAGTGTCTCTCCACAGATCTCGGTGTTCTGGATGAGTTCTACTACAGACATTCCTCTAATGCTACCATCTTAATCCTGCAAAGAATTATTTCTCGGACTGGCTCTGGGTCTTGTACCGCTGAACTTTCCATTCTTCACGATGTTCTCCGGTGTTTCTCCTCTACTTGTATCACCAAAGATTGATATTGGTCGTTTTCCTATAGTTGTGAGTAATTAGCCTTTTCTAAGCACACATTGCCGGCTTCGTGGCTTAGAGGTTAGCGACTTCTCTCCGTAATCTCGTATACTCTCGTAGGTAACGTGATGACGGTGAGAATCAGCAGTGGTTCGAATTGCATCGGTAACTCACGGGGTATGTGAGCCGGCCGCTCAGGAAGCGATGGCAAACTACTGAGCGTAATCTTGCCAAGAAATCAACATACAGCTAAAAGATGATGGTGTTGACAGCGATGTCCTGTAAAGGATATGCAAAAGAAAAGCACATGTTCTTGTTAACTCTGATCGTTCAACGTGTTCGCAAGACTGTCTCAGGAACCACATCTCTGCTGGCTCCAAGGTATCGCTAAATTGTTTGTTTTTTTTGTTTTTTTTTTCATATTCTGAGATTCTCTACCATAGAGTAGCACAGATTCCGTATTACATATCATTACTCTGTTTTAAACATACATTGAAAGTGATTTATTTCATAAAATACGTTTCATCTTCTGAAATGCAGCTTTTGTTTGTTGTCTATTGGGATCTTAATCTCTACCACGCCTCTTCCTTCTCGTTGTATGACCGAGCCCAGATATTTGAATTTGTTGACCCAATTAAGCAAATTTCATTCTATTATAACATTACACCTTTTGTTTTTGGTGTTGATTGTTATTGTTATGAAAACAATTGTGTGGTTTTTATTTATTATTCAAAGAAATATTATTTCTTTCACGCTTTAACATTACTGTGGGATGTGGATTTTAATCTAAGAGAATATTTTGTTAAAAGTGTCTAGGGGATTTAATTTGATTCTCTATTATTTTAGCCACTTGAGGTGATCCTGGAATTCTACCATAAACACAAGAAGGAAAATACTTCACTCCTGTTCATAGCTGTATTTATGAGTAATTCTCCATTCCCACTTATCACCCTCTAAAGTTTATCTAGTGCTAGAAGACATTGATTGTTCACAACATATAAACAACCACTGGTGAACACCACATTTACTTGATGCACACAACAAGTTTGGACAAACAGTTCAGGTATTAAATCAAGATCTGTAGTTACATACATGAAAGTGTAATAGTCTCATTGAATTTCAGGTACAGGCATGGGAATGATTTACATTATCAAAACACATTTACCCCATTTGCCTCAAGAAAAATACAATTTTATTACAAACAACACAACAACCACAAATTGGGTCTACTTGCCTTGACCCACCTTACATAATTAAGGCAAACAATGATCTAAGTACATAGAACCCAACCTATAACACAGTTGTTTCTAACACCCTTTACAATTCTCATATTTAAAAATAATGAGTTGGTGTCAAAATACTATACCATAACCTTCATTGAAAAAAAGCTACTGACCTGTTACATCCATGGCATAGAAAAAAACACATATAGAAAGCAGTTGAAACTCAATTAAACTAATTAATGGAGTCCTTTATCTCCTGATGTGCGGTTAAGGGTTCATCTCCAATGTAGATTTTCCCATTATCTGGGTGCACTCAGTTGTGTTCCTAATATTTATCCACTGGTAATTGGCTGGTGAATATTTTATAATCCATACTCCAGGAATTGAAATATCACACACCACATATCTCCTTCACGGAGCTAGACTCTTTGAATACTCTGTTGCCAGGGGCTCGGTGCCTTTGTGAAATTTGGGGCCTCAGGTTGGTCTTACTTTCCGGAATTTCCACTTAAGCTCTGCAGAAGGTACTTTCCCATCTCACCATACATGGTGCCAAGTAGACGGCCATTCAGCTGCTCTGCTTCCAATATCAGAATCCCAATGTTCGCAAAGATGTTACACCCACCAAGTCGCCAGTCTATAACCTATGGCATTTAGGTTGACATTGGACCAGCAAGGAGTTAGTCGTTGTTATCTATTCCAGTGTAGGAACTTATATGGCTGAGAGGCATCTCATGGTAGATCTGTGACTAGGTCCAGAATTGATCTATACCTACATGTATCCAAAGATGAGTAAGTCCAGAACATAAACAGGGTTGCAAACAATTAGATGATTCCTCTTGTTGCAGATGTAGAGACATTTAGCTGCTTTCATATTGTCTTTTTTATTGTGTTCAGGTCTGAGATCTGGAGTTGACATGGTTTATTTCAGGGTTATTCAGTAGATATTAAGTTGGTACCTTGGTTGTACTGGCTTATGTGGTTTCAGTGTCTCTTCCCATTTGTTTGAGTTGGTGTTAGTATTTTGGAACTTGATGTTTAGTGTCTGGCACCTTATGTTTGACTCTTGCTGCTGTGAGACGTTCTTTCGAAGACTTATCCATTGTTGGATATCAACTTGGTAATCCAACCAACAGTTAAAGGTTACTTCACTGTTGCTAGTTTTATTAAACTTATAGTAGGATTGTCCCATAGTTTCACTGATTTTGTTGAATGATGAGGCTTCAGGTGGTACTTCTCAGAAGTAAAGCAGACGATATACTGTTGTCAGTTACTCTGTTGATCTCCATCTTTGTAGATTATTAGATCCTGAAGTCCATCCTGGATATACCTACTGAAGTAGGACTTCATCAGCAACGTTGTCAGTTGTCTTCTAATTGGTCTTTTGCTGGCTTTTGCAGCTAATGAGTGCAGCAGTACACATAGAGGTATTGGTCCAGTCTAGGTTTAGGACAGGTTGCCATGTTCACTTTCTCTTGGCTGTTTACCCAGTTTCCAGTTGATAGTGATGCAATGCAGTCCCATGAAATCCACCACTCGCTATAGAAAGAGATGACAATAATACAACACGAGCATTAACCTACTGTGATGTGTTAACTTTCACAACACAATTACAAACAAAAAAGGGGAAGGAGATAGGAGTGGGTTTCCAAGTTCCCAGTCCCTCGTCGCTTGTTGTAGAGCTTTTCTAGCTCTGATAGTGAGTGAGGTATCTTTTCACTCTATGTTTTGTTCTGTTGTTACTGGGACTATTAGATGAGTGAAGCCATTCTTTTCACCCAAACATGTAGATATTTTATCTCTCATTCTCGAAGAGAATCCCCCATACATAACCTATTTTTCCTTTCCTTCCTTATAATCAGCATTAGGCCAAGGCTATTCAACATTGACTTCTGGTGTACTGACATACTCAAGGATTCTTACATCAACATCCTCCTGTCCCCAGGGGGAACATTAAAATGTATATTCCCACAGTAAAGAGTAACAATCAGGGCAGAGAAAAATTCTCATAACAGATTGATTGATTGATTGATTGATCTAGGAACCATAATTCTCATAACAGAGAAAACATATATGTACATTTCTCTGATATCAAGTACATGATAATCATACATGATAATTAATCAAAATGATCATGCAAGGAGCCTATGTTTTTGGATTTCCTCAGGGGTTAATCCATAATAAAACATACATTGTTTTCTCCCACTGCTTACAGCAGTATAGGGATAGTGAACGCTGTGATACATTTTGCCAAGTGCTGCTCTTGTTCGGAGTGTATTTATCAGAATAACTTATGCCGCATGGTCCAGTCTTCTGAATATTGCAAGCAATTTATTAACATCAATCTTCGCTTCTGTTCCTACCACAGTGAGGTGATGCGGATTGAAGGCACATCCTATCCGAACAATCATTTATATCCTGCGTTTGTTTTCTTTGTTCTTGAATTTATATTCTCAAACATGGCAATTTCTTAGCAATATTTTATGAAATGATTACATGTCCCTCACTCATATTGAGTGGTTAATAATCTGTTAACAAAAAGATTGTACTAAGATTTAGCACGATAGTTTCAAGTTACAGATTAGGAATTAGGAAAATCATTTCTCCAACATAAATGTAATTTATAAGATGTGTGCCCAGTAGTCTGTTTCCACATGGAGGACAGTTCCTTTGAAAATGTTCTTTAGAGTTGCATACTCCATAGTACATAGATTATTTGCAGATTTCTAAGCATAGATAGTGAGATATAGTTCACAATGCCTATAAAGGGTTTTAACATAGGGATTTGAAATTGTAAAGCATAGGAAAAATTACAGCGTGGCCCACACATGTGCTAAGTACTAAAAATCAATCAGACTCTAGTTTACAAGAATTGTTGATTTATCATTCTAACTAATTCTTAATTAAACACAATGGTATATGTACTTTATCAAAATACATGAATACATATTAATAATGTAGATTTTAAGATACCAATGGCTGCAGAGAATGATGGTTTTTAGGGCAAAATTGCCCTATCCCTGAAGGGAAAAGCCGACATCTTTCTTTTGTCTTCTCTTGAACAGAAATGGCCGCTTTAGTGCCTATGTTTTAAAACTAGCCGGTCTTGGCCAGGTGCGTGAACCAAAATAAGGCCAAACTTTTAATTAATGTCAATTAAATTTGGCTGTGCTACTTTTCCTTTCTCCTACATTAAGTAAGATACTTAAACAGTAATTGTTAGGGATTGGTATTTTTAAAGGGCGTCAATAGACGGATGTTTGTAGAGACGTTTTTGCATACCACAATTACAATGTCCACCAGTTGTTGAATATCCCTTGCGTTCTCAACTATCAGTACTGTGTCATCTGCACAAAGCTGATTGTTTATATTATCTCCAACTCGTATTATTATTATACGTGTGGTCATCAACTTATGACCATACCACATATGGTCACTACAATTATTTCCCTATAGAGAAAGAAGAGATCAGGTCTAAAACTATGTTTTTGTCATTCTATTTACTTTATCTATTCATAATTGTCAATTTTATTTCGGATTTTAATTGCTGTCACTGATGTGTGTTAGGTTTCTGAGATCTTCTCACGTGGTCTTTATATTAATGTTCGGAACGTGTCTATTACACTGTGTGTTCCCTTCTCTTCCACAAATCCATATTATCCTGTTAGCTTATATATGTATAGTGGTTTCCATTAAATATTCATAAAAAAAGAACAGGAATGGCCATAAAATAATTGAATAACGTATAAAAGATAACATTGATAGGAAGAAAGATATAATTAATGTGTGAGGATTGACTTGTTTCATGTATTTAATGGCGTGCTGAAGAAGCTATTGTCACTTTGTCTAACCCCAGGTAAGTGTGGTCTTTTGGCAACCCCGACTTGCCGTTACGCGTAAATATATATACGACTTAAGCGTGCATTCAGTCGAGATGTCTTGCCTTAGTTGCTTCGTTTTCGTATTTGTTTAGTGTACATTTGATACTGTATATACATCAATTTGTTGGTATTTATCTGGCTCCTTGTACATATTTGTTTTGGTTACATGCTCTTATGGTAGCTGCATGTTCATTTGATGTCCTCACCACTTTATTAGTGCAGATCAGTACCTTTCACTTGAGTTAAACATCGCTAACCAGTGTGTCATATTGTGCAAGGCGATATTCTTCTGCTGATGCCTGGCTAGAGTAGACATTGGTGATTATGACTCTCCAATCTTATTTGTCCTATGAAACGGGCAAGGATATTAATATACCGCTCAGACGTCTGCGTTCAACGTTGTGATGAAAAACGTTAGTTGCGCGTTATTTAAGGCAAGTGCCATACAACCCCATCATTCATTGGCAGTTTTTAATTTACTAGACTCTTTATGACCAGTAGTTTACAATTGTTTCAGAAAGGCCTACGCCTCATAGCTTCCACGTCAACTGAAAACTTACCTTCCAAACCGCCCGCAGCCGATTTCAAATCCCCAACTAAGTACATCGGGGAATTGTGGAAGTACATTTCATTACCGTCTTAGCCACAAACGCCGACCTATGCAGTGACGTGCACACGAACATGAGCCAAACATTAGCCTACAAAAGTGGTTCTCAGCCGGTAGGGAATTCCCCCTAAGGGGGGAATTTTAGGGTTTCCAGGGATGGGGGAGTTGAAATTAAGATAATTTCAAGATCGCGTTAATACAAGAACCGATTACTTGATATTGTTTTCCCTCTATATTTTACGGATTTTATTCGTTTTATAATGTTAGTAGACCTGCAAATCACGTTTTATGTAGACGTGTAGACCTGTTCTTGTATGTGTTATTAAATTTAGCTTCCAATTTTACGTACACTGTCTAGGGGCGGGGGGAATTTATGGGAGGAAATTTTTTTTTTAAAGGAGGGGGTGACATTCTGAACATGTGGTGAAGTGGTGCATGGGCAAAACAAAGGTTGAGAACCACTGGCCTACACACTAGAGAAAACCCTGAATCATGATATTCCAGACAAGTGGCTCGCCAGACGTGAGCTGTATTGTTGCTTGGTGAAATATTTAAACTATTTCTTAGTATGTTTCATCGGGTACCTTTGATTCACAACCATTGTATTATTATCAATAATTTTCATTAAGATAAGACTGTCCCTGTGTGTTAAGAGTCAAATTATTTGGGTTGTATTAATAGTATCTGTTATTCGGATGCTTAAGCTGCCTACAGGCATAATTATTTGTCTCGCTTAATTTCTTTTGCGTTTTCTTTTCCATCACGCGATTACTTCCTCCATTTGACTTGTCTGCATATATATCCCACAGATTGTATTTGTCAGCTCCTGAATGTTTTAATGAGCTTCCGTTGTCAAAATCTGTGGTTTATTTTCGTTTATATTCATTCTAAGTCCAAATCCCTTCTCACAAGCCACATCTCCACTGCCTCCAATTTGTTTGCCATTACATTAAACATTGCCCAGTATTAACATAAGAAGAAAAATAACGTTCCATGCGCAACCATTATGACATTGTTTCGTGGTGATTACCTGGTTTAGAATGAATTAATACCGGACACGTCAATCAGCCGCCCCTTTAAGTTTAACTGCAAGCGTTGATCAATCGATTCGAGATCACGGGATAGACATTGTCTTCCTGTCGCCAGACAACAGGTGACATATAAAATAGAACGTGCCCAGTTTCCGACTTCACATGAAAAAAGAGAAGATGTCTTGGTAAAGGCGGGATTTCTGTTATTTCAAGTATGTTTCAGTGAAAGTGTTCTGCGGTGGCACTAGCCGTCTCGTGTGTTAGAAAGTATAGAAAGTGAGATGTGTAACGTAACCGGACATCTCATTTTTAACCATCATAACAAAAAAATATGCAACTGCCGTCGTGATATATATTGGGGGGGGGGGGGGGGGGGGGGGGGGGGGTTGGAGGAATACTTTCTACCGAACTTATAATTCCTCCAAAGTTGTGTATTTAGCGAGCGTGTTAGCGTTTAGCAAGCGCGTTAGCGAGGTTGATAGTGAACTGCGACGATAATGTCATGGGCACGGTTGGACGAGGGTTCAACGCCTGGACTAGTCGCTTGCTAAGTGAGGGAAAGAACCACCAACTATTCCTCTGTGCTTTCAGGTCTTCAAAATGTGATGACCATATCACACGACAGGTTTCCATGCAGGAAACATGGAGGAAATGCCGACTTTTCTAATACATCCCATGTTTTTGCTGATAATAAGATTCCTGTTGTAAACACTAAACATGTATTTTAAAAATGAACAGACACTGCAGAAAATCAAACTTGTCAGTGCATTTTAATTGTTATATGTCCGTCCGTCCGTCCGTCCGTCCGCCCGCCCGCCCTCCCGCCTGCCCGACCGTCCGTCGTCCGTCCGTCCGTCCGTCTGTCGGTCGGTCGGCCTGCCTGTCTGTCATTCTACTTGTGTTTCTATCTGCCTGCTTGTATGAGTGAGTTGTGTGTGTTTGCGCGTGTGCGTGTGTGTATATGTTTTTGCTTTTGCATGCACGAGTGTATGTGTGTACGTTTGTTTGTGTGTTTGTGTAAATGTCTGTATGTGTGTTGACATATATTTATGTATGTATGCATATATGCTGCAGTCATACATGTTTCTATACCCGTCTGTCTGTCTGTCTGTCTGTCTGTCTGTCTGTCTGTCTGTCTGTCTGTCTGTCTGTCTGTCTGTCTGTCTGTCTGTCTGTCTGTCTGTCTGTCTGTCTGTCTGTCTGTCTGTCTGTCTGTCTGTCTGTCTGTCTGTCTGTCTGTCTGTCTGTCTGTCTGTCTGTCTGTCTGTCTGTCTGTCTGTCTGTCTGTCTGTCTGTCTGTCTGTCTGTCTGTCTGTCTGTCTGTCTGTCTGTCTGTCTGTCTGTCTGTCTGTCTGTCTGTCTGTCTGTCTGTCTGTCTGTCTGTCTGTCTGTCTGTCTGTCTGTCTGTCTGTCTGTCTGTCTGTCTGTCTGTCTGTCTGTCTGTCTGTCTGTCTGTCTGTCTGTCTGTCTGTCTGTCTGTCTGTCTGTCTGTCTGTCTGTCTGTCTGTCTGTCTGTCTGTCTGTCTGTCTGTCTGTCTGTCTGTCTGTCTGTCTGTCTGTCTGTCTGTCTGTCTGTCTGTCTGTCTGTCTGTCTGTCTGTCTGTCTGTCTGTCTGTCTGTCTGTCTGTCTGTCTGTCTGTCTGTCTGTCTGTCTGTCTGTCTGTCTGTCTGTCTGTCTGTCTGTCTGTCTGTCTGTCTGTCTGTCTGTCTGTCTGTCTGTCTGTCTGTCTGTCTGTCTGTCTGTCTGTCTGTCTGTCTGTCTGTCTGTCTGTCTGTCTGTCTGTCTGTCTGTCTGTCTGTCTGTCTGTCTGTCTGTCTGTCTGTCTGTCTGTCTGTCTGTCTGTCTGTCTGTCTGTCTGTCTGTCTGTCTGTCTGTCTGTCTGTCTGTCTGTCTGTCTGTCTGTCTGTCTGTCTGTCTGTCTGTCTGTCTGTCTGTCTGTCTGTCTGTCTGTCTGTCTGTCTGTCTGTCTGTCTGTCTGTCTGTCTGTCTGTCTGTCTGTCTGTCTGTCTGTCTGTCTGTCTGTCTGTCTGTCTGTCTGTCTGTCTGTCTGTCTGTCTGGACGGACGGACGGACGGAAGGACGGAAGGACGGACGGACGGACGGATACATGTTTGTGGCACTCAACATCTCATCATCAAAACAATCCTTTCACTCAAGGCCAGGAAACAGTATATGACACAAGCTAAATAGTTCCATATCCTATCGTCTGTATCTTTCCTAGCCAAGTAATCGGAGCCAATTTCAAGAGATAGTGAACAGTCTCGGAATTTTACCTCGACGCGATGACAATAAGAGAACGCCCACATGTAAACAACCATGCGTCCCATTCATCGTGCATGCTGGATAATGTAGTGCTACATCCACGGGTAGTCCCATGTATCTCCCAGACAACCTTCTTCTCCGCAGTTTATTGAGCTGAGTCTGGTCATTGGCCATCTTGCCAATATAAATGCGATGTCGATAGAGATGGGAACAGTCATCACATATTAGGAGAACCGTTGTAGTGTAGTGGCTTGTCTATCGGGCCCAGTGGTCATGATTGCGTTGTTTTTTGTTGTTGTTTTTTTTTGCTCTCACTCGCTTTGAACTCAAGCGCAGACCATACACACTGACTATAGTAGTTATAAAGTTAGTTTTATATCCTTTACAGGACGTTTGCAGTCAACACAAGCATTTTGGCATGTTTGCGTTTAGTAGCTTGCCATTGATTTCTGAACGGCCGGCACCTTACCATTTCGTAAAATACCAGCGCAAAGCGGTCTGCTGCCAAATCGCGCACAGCTGTGTTTCGACCGCGGGTATGCGGGATCACGAACCGCTTTCGTAATTCCTTAGCCACAGAGACTGGCACTTCTAGTAATGCTGGACGAAATTTTGCGTGTGGATTAGCTTTACCTATTAACAGTTTCCCTCGCCATCAGGCGATCCCACTCCGACTTCAGGGGTGGTTATGGGTTTGAACCCGTATCTGAGCGGATTTTAAACGTTTACCAGAGCTGCTAAAATGGATATCAGGAAATGTCTTGAAAAGTAAAGTCGGTCAGTGTAATATTGGCCACATCACTGACCGAGCGCCCGTGGGTCTATATTAGTAAAGGGCCTATCGTCATATTCAGAATGGGTCTTAATGTTTGTAAAGTTGTTCTTTGCTTTTTATTCCCACACTCAGCACGTCAGTGCTATAGCGATTCTATGTATGAGTATGTTAAGTAAAGTACCAAGAGTTAACTTTGAAATGAGCGATTGACACTAACACTAATTTTAAAATATGTTTCTTGAATAACATGGAGGAAATGCCGACTTTTCTAATACTTCCACATTGTTTGCTGATAACAAAACTATTTTTTTCCCTGTTGTAAGCACTAAACATGTATTTTACAGATGAAAAGACACGGCAGAAAATCAAACTTGTCAGTGCATTTTAATTTTTGACACAGGCTGAATGTGAGATCTTTAACATTTTCAGCCATGATTGTGTGTAAACGGAACCTCAGATGTGGCTGTAGATTGTAAACGATTCACGAATGAAATGCCTCTCTTGCCGGACTGGTTCGTTCGGCTATTCAATTATAATAGACTGCTGTCATAAATTCGGTCATACAAAATATCGCGTATACCGGTGTTACACAAATATTTCAAACTAAAGTTAATTTTACTTCTTTGCACAATATTATGTAGCAACTGTCATCTTCACAGTTTCTTTACAGGGTGTCCAATAAATCTAGCATCGTTGGGAAAGACCTTGATGACCCGTGGCATAACCAGGGAGAATCCGTATCTCCAGGCCACCTGATAGCCATTTCGTGTGTTATTTGCAAGCTCAGACATACTTAGTCTCTTCTTTTCTATTCCGAGATGAATAAGGGTATGTGGGAAGTATTCCAGTCTTTCGAATGTCCAGAATTGTGAGCAGATTTATTCAGTTCCAATCGTCGGTATGTGGGTCATCGTTGCAGCAAACCTTATAACTTTCACTTGGTATTAAACTGTCGTCGGAATATTCGGTTCATGCTGTGGGTTGTCGGTTTACTCTCATTTTCAAGACATGGCCAAATCATCGCAGCTGGCATTGCGTCCACTTGTCCACTTGCTTCTGTAAGTGGTAACAAGCAAGGATCTGGTGTGGTGTCTAAAGCAAATGTTCATGACGGTTCCATTTACTGTCTTAGTTCTCTCATTATTTTAGATGTGTATAAATATTGCTGCCGGTCTCTCTGGCCAAGGGGTTACAACACTTTCTCCGTAATCCCGTTTATCACGCAGAGTCTCGTAGCGGGCAAGAACTGGGAGCGGTTCTACCCCCGCTGGTGACTTGCGGGATAACTTAGCCGGTCGCTCAGAAAGCAATGGCAAACTACTGAGCGTAATCTTGCCAAGAAATAAACAGACAGCTGAAAGATGCTGCTGTTGACAGCGATGTCCTGTAAAGGATATGTGAATTTAAAAAAAAAAATATTGCAGAATGTTCGCTTCGAGAAATAATTGAATAATGATTATCGTAGCAAATAAAGTTATTTTGGGGCTTTTTATGGAAATAAATAAACTTGAAAAAAGGCTGACAACTGGCATAATTAATGGGCAAAAAAGAAAATGAAAGCCACAGACATAAATGTCTCGATGGCCTCCTGGCGGCATAGCACAATAGGAACAACAACATGCACCTGATCAATTATTCTTGTGATTGTGTAGGATGGAGACACGTTGTCGCCGACGCCTCTATGCATGACATATGATGATGATTATGATGATGATGGAGATGTATGTGTTCCATGGGATAGAGAATAGTAAAGTTCTCTTAATTACAATTTTGCCATCATAAAACCCATAAGATCATTGTCTAATGTTACTGAGTGAGCAGATGATGAATACTGTGATCCGAAAACGTTGTACCAAGTTTACTTAGTGCGATATTTTGAACAGATTTCTGAAAGAAGAGTTGTCATTTTGAAGTTTACTGTTAGACGTGTATCGCCTGTGTCTTTATTTAGGAGACACCCTGTGCTGTTAAGCAGTAACGAGTGTTCACGAGACAAGGTAAGTTTTCTGTCGGAGGTACTTTTAGTTCACGCGTATAAACAAATTGAAAACATCACGTATTCAGATTGGTTGTGAGAACATCTAGTGGATACAAACACCACTATAACAAGCCTGCGTCGTGCTTCAATGTGTGTGTGACAGTGCTACTTATTTATATGTGCATTCTGGATTTAGTTATTCTGAAGTTGGAGACGCATGGTAGGGATGTAGAAATCGCATCTACTACTTTGGAAGACCAGTGTTCTTTTCTGTTATACTGCTTCCTCTAGCGTTCGTGGGTTGAATATGCATGTGTTTAAAATGCGTGTAAACGGTTTAATTGGGAGATAATTCACTTCATTGCGCCTAGTATATCACATACGGCTCAGTCTCTTTCCTAAGGGCCCTGTCTGCCTAAAGCGTCGCTCAGAGCACGAACTACTTGATTCAATGATGTGATCTATGACTATTCTAACAATAATTATGAAAATATAAACATTCTCCGTGTATGTGTCAATAAAGGGCACTGGAGGACACAATGTTAGGAACCTTGTCTGAATGAATGAACGACGTGTTTGAGCATTGTAGTTATCACGTTGGCTTTAATTACTTTTTCAGACATCTGTCTGGTGCTTATTCACACATACACACACACACACGCGCACGCACGCACGCGCAATCGCGCACGCACAATTGCGAACGCACAACCGCGCACGCATAACCGCGAAAGCACAACCGCGAACTCACACACGCACATGCACACACGCACACGCGCACACACACATGCACATGCACACACGCACACACACACACGCACACACGCACGCACACACACGCACACACACGCACACACACACGCAATCACACACACACAATCACACACACACACACACAATAGCACACACACAATCGCACACACACACAATCGCACACAATCGCGCACACACACTCACTCACACACACACACTCGCCACGCACGCAATTACACACACACACACACAATCGCGCACACACACAATCGCACACACACACGCACACACACGCACACACACACACACACAATTGCACACACTTACACAATCACGCAGATGTTCTTCTGCTTCTTCTGCGTTCGTTCGGAATGTTATTTTAGACGGAATTGCTTTATGCCTGTTTACAGCAGAGCTGCGATATTTGCACCTTTCGGCCGACACATCTGAGTTCTTCAGGCATTTGTTGTGTGTATGCGTGAGTGTGTATATATATATATATATATATATATATATATATATATATATATATATATATATATATATATAATTGTGTGTATAATAATATATAGGTGGTGCGTTGTTATAATTCTTAGAACGTTACCCTGTTAATGGCATGAGAGCCGTAGGACGATAATTCCATGTCAAAAGACCGTACACTCAGACCTTTACAATGTGATGGTCATAATACTTCACATACCTACACCAGGTTCCTGCAAGGGGATTTTACGGAGTGTTGTTTACCACATCCCTTCTAGAGTGCCGATTGGTGTATGCAATCTTGACTCCACCACTGTATTCTCGAAACCTCTTAAGAAGTGCAAAAGAGTTCAGTATATGCCTTTCTGTTTTCATAATTCTATAGTATCTTGACGTTTTGCCACTGATAAAAATAGTTTGTCCAGAATATCAGCGCTAGCTCCGCTAACTCGTATTTAGTTATCCTGATTTGTCATAGACTTCTGTGTACTTCCCACTGGATTTGGTTTTTCCTGATGCAGTCCATGTTAGATATTCATTTTAAATTAGGTCTGTAACGAGAGACACTCTTAATCCAACTAGTGTATTTGTATTGTCTGCGCCTGTTGTGTGTGTCTGTTTGTGAATGTGTGCGTGCGTGATTCATTGAATCAACAAATCTTTGCTTATCCGCTTCCAACTGACCTCTTCTTCAATGCTGATGAAGTCGTTGTGACCTATATACTTGTTATATATAAATATAATATTATGCACACACTACTGTGTAGAAAGATTTCTTCTCAGAAGCATTGGCGTGTTCTCACCTCCTAATTTTCTAAAACACCTGACAGCTGCTTTGATGTCTAAAAATAGCTCGAAGCTTGGAAATCTGTTTTAAAGGATAACTGCTTGGCTAAATGATTGCTAAGTTCTCATTTATCATGTTTTAACATTATTCTTTCATGTTTGCGCCCAGAATTTGAGTTGAACGTTAGATTGAGAAATGTTGAACAAGTGTGCGCACTGCGTGCCCGATAATACGGTGGCCTAACGAAAGGCGGCGAGTATGCATAGTGTCTCATTTAGACAGACAGACACACAAATAGATAGTGCAGATAGATATACAGACAGATATACAGGTAGATAAATACAGATGGGCAGACCGATTTACAGATAGACATACGTATACAGATCTACAGATATACAGATAGAAAGACATGACAAACGAAACCTGGTTCGCTGACATACTAGCTGGCAGACTAGTTATGGGTGGGCGGAGAGATAGATGGATGGACGCACGGACGGACGGGCGGATGGAAGGATGGATGGGCGAGCGAGTGAGTGGTTAAGCAGGTAGCTAGAAAATAGATAGATGGGTTGATGGGTATATGAGTGACTGGCTGTTTAGACAGGCAAAAATACATTCATGTGGACAGACAGAAAGCCACGACGTCCGAAAGTATATATTCAAACGTATTTACAAGAAGCCTAACAAAGAAGGGCCAAGATTGAAGTCTACCAACCAGGACACAGATATGCTATATCCTGGCACATCTATACACATATTTATATTATTAATAAATTTAGGAAAAAAAAGTAAGAGTGGGCATTATTAGAAAGTGATGCTGTGCAAACATTGGATTAACTTGATTTTTAATATATAATACGTATGTAAGACTAGAATGGGGAAATATTGCGTCACAAGTGCAAATGAGTAGAAAATTGATTGCTATCTGTCTGCCTGTCTGTCTGCATGTCTCCTTTCGTCCTCGTCCGTCCGTCCGTCTCTCTGTCAGTCGGTCAGGTGCCTTTTGTTAAAGGGTCGATTCTTCAGTCGGTCTTTTTATTTACTCAGTTGGTACGACAGTCGGTTAGTCAGTCTTCGATTTGATCCACATTGTGGCAATTTCGAATTTTAAAACTGATTTAACTCACAGGCGATTAAGCCTAAAATAGGTACCAGGAAATGTCTTGGGAAGAAAAGGCAGCCTATGTGATACGTTCATAGCACTCACTAAGTGTCGTGTGGTCTATAAACATAAGGTCAAGCTCCATATGACCAGTACGCCTTAGTCATGTACAATGGACCTTGACTTATCTTGCTTTTACAGAGCTGAGCTATAAATGATAACTACCAATAATGACGAGAATATATAACCCAAAACTAGAGGTTGCAGAAACAGGTTGTTTAAAGTCACGTGTTCCAAATTTTAAGTCAACGCATGAATATAGTCATGAAAAAATATAATGTGAATGTCTGTGCTGTGTGGAACAATTATCATTAGCTACTGAAAATGACATAACTGCACTTACGAACATAAATAAATAAATGTTTTGCATATCCTTTACAGGACATCGCTGTCAACATCAGCATCTTTCAGCTGTATGTTGATTTCTTGGCAAGATTACGCTCAGTAGTTTGCCATTGCTTTCTGAGCGGCCGGCTCAGTTATCCCGCAAGTCACCAGCAGGGATCGAACCGCTCCCAGCTCTCTCCCCGCTACGAGACTCTGCGTGATAAACGGGATTACGGAGCAAGTGTTGTAACCCCTCGGCCAGAGAGACCGGCACTTACGAACATACCGAATGAAAAACAAATGCATATGTACTGTTCAGGGATTTTGAGATGTTGGGCGCTTGATATTACATGCCTTAATAAAATCTGAGAATAGTGATAGGTATTTGTCTGAAATCCTCAAGACTAAAGAAATAGAGGAAGGCACAACAAGAACAGGGAGTAGGCTGGCGGAGATGGAAATGAATAACATGGAGACGGCAAGGACGGAGCAGAAGGGGTAGTTACAGATAGGACGAACTGGAGTGCGTTTGTTGCGGGCCTATTTCCTAATGGGTGATAATGGGTGACAGACAAAGAAGAATTCTACAGGGAGCACTGAGCGACACATTTGTTGCTTTTAGGTGTATGTAAATATGACAATGCCACTATCTGTTATTCCCATAATGGTTGTGTGGGTTACCCGTTAGCCATCTCAAAGCCTGGGACCTATCACAGCGAGAGTTGACATAAATAACTACACTTTTGACTTTCGTACAGCAGGACTGTGTAGCTTCCTCCATTGAAGCGTGATATATAACATGTTGAGAAATAAAGAAGATTGTCAAATGCACTGATGCATGAATCAAAAGGTGTTTTATGACATGGCAAGGTGTAGGATCTCTGCTATCCTTGTTGACATGTTAGTTTTGTGGACCCAGATTATTTTGTCAGAAATGAAAACAGGCAATGAATAACCAGAAAAGAATCATTCTTTAGTCTTTATATTTTTAGTTGTTGGTACTGCATTTCACAGAATCCCGCTGATTTTGTAATTGTTGAAAACAATGTGTTCATGTAGTTATTAAGTGCATGTCGTCAGATGAATATTGCAGAAATATCTCTCTCTCACACACACACACACACACACACACGCATGCACGCACGCACGCACGCACACACGCACACACACACACACACACACACACACACACACACACACAAACAGCGAAATAATTAATCATTTCAGCTGAAATATACAACACACATATTACCAGGGTAATTTAAACTGCTAATCATTGTAATTTTAAAATGCCTTTTTTTTTTTGTCGTTTTGCTTTCACAACAGTGGTTTAGTGCAGGGATCGCAACATCTACAGCATATCTGTTACTGTTTAGTCTGGCACGATGTGAGGCAATTTAAACTGCTCACCACGGCTATTTTGAACTGTCTATCTTGTCTTTTTGTTTACACAACAATATTGTAGTATAATAATCATCTACAACTACAGCATATGTTATTGTTTAGTCTGGTATGACGTAAGGAATTTAGGTCTTATGATTAGTTTGTTCTATATAGCAGCATACACATTACGAGCATTCTCGAAAGTTACCCAAGCGATGAATGCGTATAGCTACTCATTGAATGCATTCATCGTGGGGAATATTTGTGAGTCCTTCCAGTCCCGTACTGTGGTGCATGTGCAGCCTTCTGCAAACGTTACATTCCATCCTCCCTTCATTAATCAGACTTATGTATGACCATGATTTCTCCCGTGGAGTTAAAGAAGAGTTTATGTTGGTAAGAGCGTCGACGGTGGCACATCAACGACTTTGTATCCCTGACATTTTCAATAACATGTATGAAGTTTGTTGCGTCCGTTTAAATTAAAGTTGCGATTTTCCGGCTTTCGGTCACAGCTTTGAACCATATCGCTGCATTATTTTGGTCTGGATTTTCTTTCTTCTTCTTCTTCAGCGTTCCGAGCCATTGACATTCTTTGCTGCAGATACAATCCGTCTCCATTCGTATCTCTGGTTGACCTTCTCTTACCAGTCGTTGATTCCAAGTGCTTGTAAGTCTGTATATATCTATATCTTATATATAAATTAGGATCTCCGTCTGTCTGTCTGTATGTCTGTATGTCCGTCTGTCCTTTGTGCGCTCGCGAACGGCCCATCCGATTGAGATGAAATTTTCTACACGCCTTTCTTTCATTCCAGTGCAGCCCACTGTCATATTTTTTTAGTGTGAAATCGCATGCTTACCCAGTATTATTTCATTTTTCACTTTTCATCATAATTTAATATATCTCAGGGGACGTAACTCTATAAAAGTTATTTCAAGGGGCATAACTTTTCTGTATAACTTATAGTCATATTGTGGCATCGTTTTCAAAGATTTATAAACTCTTTGTCCATAGTTATGTACCGGCATATGAGTTATAATAAATAATGATACAATCTGTAAGGCATTTTCAAAGTTTTCATAAAAATAATGCACAATGCATAACATTGTAACTCATCTTTTTTTGCTTAAGAAGTTACTGTAGTCATGCAGGTGATTAGAAAGCGTTTTCATTAAAAATAATGGATGGTGTGTAGAAGGGCATTTTTTTAAGTTACTTTTTTTGTTGTATGAATTTAATGAGACGCTACACTCCAGGAGCTGGGCGAAGTCACGCCGGGTCAGATAGATAGACAGACCCACCTTTTCGCTGCAGTTGTCTACTCCTCCTTTTCCTTCTTCTGCTGATGCTGCTGCCGCCGCTCCATTTACCCAAGTTAATTGTTGGGGGAAGAAGTAAAGATCTTTCAAGTGCTCTTTCAAATGCTTTTTGTAAGTTGGTCTTCGTTTATCTAAGGTTGTTCTAACTGCAACCAATAAATGATTAGACAGACAGGCAGACAGACAGACAGAGAGGGAGGGACGGACAGACAGACAGACAGACAGACAGACAGACAGATAGTCGGTAACGGGAACGGGAACTTATATGACTACTTATATGAATTAAATGAGATGCTCCCCACCAAGGACTGGGCGATGCCGGGTCAGACAGACAGACAGACAGACAGACAGACAGACAGACAGACAGACAGACAGACAGACAGATAGTCGGTAACGGGAACGGGAGCTTATATGACTAATTATATGAATTAAATGAGATGCTCCCCACCAAGGACTGGGCGAAGCCGGGCCGGGTCAGCTAGTATATATATAAATCAAAGTGTATGTATGTATATATGTATGTATGTAAATATGTATGTCCTTTATTTTTTCGCTAACGGCCCATCCGATTGAGATGAAATTTTCTACACGCCTTACTTTCATTCCAGAGCTGTCAACTGTCATAGTTTTTTTTTCTTCTTCCTCCACCTCCCTCCTCCCCCTCCCAAAATACGTACGTAAATATATGATGATGATGATGAAAGAATCCCCGAACCAAAACGCTAGGGAAAGGGAAGAAAATGACGTGACTACACATTAGCTAAGGGACTTAACTCTAGAAAAAGTTATTTCAAGGGGCATAACTTTTAATAACATTGTTGTATAACTTATAGTCATATTGTTGTATCGTTTTCAATGATTTATAAACTATTTGTTTATAGTTATATACCGGCATATGAGTTATAATAAATAATGATACAATCTTTTAGACATTTTCAAAGTTTACATAAAAATAATGCATAATGCATAACATTGTAACTCATCTTTCTATACTTAAGAAGTTATGTAAAAGATGTTGAACAATATCATCGCATCCGTGAGGTCATTCGCCAGATCAAGCCAAGTCGCCTTAAATCATCAAGAAGCCTGATACGGGGATATTGACAGCACTTTTCAGCGCTATCTAGCCAAGTCACCTTAAATCATCAAGAAGCCTGATTTGGGGAGAAAATGGTTCGCAAGGCCAACACCAAGAAAACGCAGAGCCACAAGATGTGCAGCGGGGGAGCCTCCAAAATCGCGAAGAAGACGGACACTGAGAACCTACCTGATAACACCAAAAAAACAGCAACTAAATCAAATGACACTACCACAAGAAAGACCGATGACGGCCCGCCTGTAACAAGATCCATGTTCTTCTTCTTCTTCTTCTTCAGCGTTCCGAGCCATTGAGGTTCTTTGCTGCAAATACAATCCGTCTCTATTCGTCTCTCTGGTGGACCTTCTCTTGCCAGTCGTTGATTCCAAGTGCTTGTAGGTCTGTACATGTATTATCTCTCCACCGCCTTCTTGGTCTACCTCGGGGTCTACGGTCATTTATTTCCTGAGTGTAAGCGAGTTTTGTTTCCCTATTATCTTCCATTCTTTCTATATGCCCCAGCCATTGTAGTCTATTAGCCTTCATGATACCAGTGATTAGCGGGGACTTAAACAGATGTTAGCATGTTAGCAGAGAAAAAGGAGGAGAAAGACACCAGAGCCGGTAAAACCGACACAAAGTCAGTCAGATGGGTCGTTAAACGGATTCATGTGGAACTAACGAACGATGAAATCTTACAGAAGTTACAGGAGGAAAATCGCAGCATCCAAGTCGTAAAAGCGGAACGAATATTAACATATGCCAAAATACCTACGACGCTGGTGGTGGTGACCAGTAAGGGAAGCGAAATGCCGATATCAGTGTCCATCAACAAGCAAGTACAACTACCAGAGAGATTTATTCCAAAAGTAACTCAGTGCTCCAGATGCCAGAGGGCCGGCCACAGCAGAGCCATATGCCGCAGCAAGACAGACATCTGCCGATACTGCGCTGAGCACCATGCCTTTAGGGAGTGTCCGCTAGCCAAGCTGAACGTGGACTTCAAGGCACCTAACAGAAACCGTAAGTGCGCCAACTGCATGGGACATCATGGAGCGCGATATCTGGGATGTCCGTACCTCCAAAGACACAGAGACGTGTTGAAACTCACCATTGTCAACAAGACATCATTCAAGGAAGCAATGCGGAGGTGTGAGACAGTCACAGGAATATCGCAAAATGAAAGAGCACTGCTGCAGAGCCAGATTGACGAGCTAAAGCAACAGATCAAGACACTACAAACACCGGCACTGAATAGCGACAGCGAAAAACTGCTTGAGGAACTAAAAGAGATCAAACGAAATATAACACAAGAGGTGGAGAACATGATCCAGGCGACCAAGAAAAACGAAGAGATCTTATGTGACATCAAGGCGGAGAGACAAATGCAAAAAGCTGAAAGGGAACTATCCCAAAACAAGCCACACGAACCCAATGAAAAGAACGCAGAGAAACCGCCAGATGACACTCAATTGAAAATCATCGATAAACTGATAACGACAATCCACAAGAAAAAAGACAAGAAGACGCAAGATGAAGCCAACTCTCTGGTCAATCAACAACAGCAAACTATTAACTCCAGCTCTGTCGTGATGTCCCAAAAGAACCAGGAGAAACCGGAAACCAAACAGACTCATCAAGAAAGTGCGGAGGAAAACACCAATAAACTTGAATGTGCCTGGGGCGTATACAAGAAAGGAGGAACACACGAAGAACACAATGCGGTATCGCAAGCTGCCCCAAATCGGAAGAAAAGACAGCTGATAAAAGACATAACGACGCCTAAAAGCGGCCCCAGAGGGTACAGAGAATATCAAATGGAAAAGAAGCGCACCACACAGAAAACGAAAGAACAACGAGAAATCGAATGGGACACCCCACCAGAGGAAGACTACTAATAACCGTACAAGGAGCCAGTATAATGACAGCACCCCAGCACAGCAAACGAGCCTGAAGCCACACTGACAGAAGAAATTGCCTAAAAAGACACAAAAGGAAAACTTGCCGGCCAAAAGAATCCCCTATACCGACGTCACAGACATAAACTGCACAACAGATAAGCCAGCTTTTACTGGCACGCAGAGAATGGAATAATCGACGCACCATGAACCACCGCTATTATAACCGATGCCGCACGGGCTGGTTGAACCAAGGTGGAAAGTTTTGTTTTTTTCTCAAATTGGACGGACGGACGGTCATCGCATCTTTAGTGTTTTCCGCCATCATATCGACACGATTCGCTTGACAGCACTTCTCAGCGCTATCAAGCCAAGACGCCTTACACATTTCAAGCAGTCTGATACGGGGGGAAAATGGCACGTCGTAATAGCACAAAGAAACAAGCAGCTTCCAAGATGCATAGTGAGAAAACCGACCAGACTATCAAGAAGACGAACCTGCCTTTGGAGAGTCTGCATGCAAGCTGTAATAAAGTATCTGAACCTACAGTCAATGAAACTACCAATAAGAAGAGCGACGACTACCCACAGACGAACACAAAAACTTGTGAGAGGAAGGAGGACCAAGACACCAGAATCAGAAACACTGATTCAAACACAGTCAGATGGGTGGTCAAGCGGCTAAAAATGGAGCTTACTGATCAACAAATACAGAAGCAGCTGCAGGAAGAAAATCTTCACGTCAACATTTTGAAGGCAGAGCGGATTCTTACCTACTCAGAATTAAATGAGATGCTCCACACCAGGGACTGGGCGAACCCGGGCCGGGTCAGGCAGACAGACAGACAGACAGACAGACAGACAGACAGACAGACAGATAGATAGATAGATAGATAGATAGATAGATAGATAGATAGATAGATAGATAGATAGATAGATAGATAGATAGATAGATAGATAGATAGATAGATAGATAGATAGACAGACAGACAGAGGGATGGGTCTATTAGACAGACAGACAGACAGACAGACAGACAGACAGACAGACAGACAGACAGACAGACAGACAGACAGACAGAGATAGATAGACAAACAGACAGACAGACACAGACAGACAGACAGACAGACAGACAGACAGAGATAGATAGATAGACAAACAGACAGACAGACACAGACAGACAGACAGACAGACAGACAGAAAGACAGACAGACATATAGTCAGTAACGGGAACGAGAACTTATATGACTACTTATATGAATTAAATGAGATGCTCCCCATCAGGGGCTGGTCGAAGCCGGGCCGGATCAGACAGATAGACAGACAGATAGACAGACAGACAGACAGATAGATAGTCGGGAACGGGAACGGGAACTTATATGACTACTTATATGAATTAAATGAGATGCTCCACACCAGGAGCTGGGCGATGCCGGACCGGGTCAGACAGACAGACAGACAGACAGACAGACAGACAGACAGACAGACAGACAGACAGACAGACAGACAGACAGACAGTCGGTAACGGGAACGGGAACTTATATGACTACATATATGAATTAAATGAGATGCTCCCCACCAAAGGACTGGGCGAAGCCGGGTCGGGTCAGACAGACAGACAGACAGACAGACAGACAGACAGACAGACAGACAGTCGGTAACGGGAACGGGAACTTATATGACTACTTATATGAATTAAATGAGATGCTTCCCACTAAGGACTGGGCAAAGCCGGGCCGGGTCAGCTAGTATATATATATATATATATATATATATATATATATATATATATATATATATATATATATATATATATATATATATATATATATAATCTCTCCACCGTCTTCTTGGTCTACCTCGGGGTCTACGGTCATTTATTTCCTGAGTGTAAGCGAGTTTTGTTCCCCTATTGTCTTCCATTCTTTCTATATGCCCCAGCCATTGTAGTCTTTGCCAGTTTGATTTCTATTCTCTTGATATAATTCGACTTTTGCCATTGTAACATTGTGCATTATGGGAAGCAAAGAATAGTAAAACTATAACCTACCATGTATGTCGCAAGAGGCGACTAAGGGAGATTTCCGTGGGGCCGGCTAGACTATCTTGTATATAACTGCACATAAGCAAATTGCAACTGGTAACATTAGTATTGGAACTCTTCGCTGGTTGTTAAAGATGAGGAAGGAAGTCGTACGGGAATGTTCTAAGCGCTGAGATGTCGGTTCTTGATTCAAGTCAGCTCAAATCTTGTAGAAAGCTTTAGCGGTAAAATCTAACCAACCGTGAACAAATATAACGATAAGGAAAGAAGAAAAAAAAGCTACGCTAAGCAATAGGAAAGTATACTTTTCTAGAAGAGTTCAGTCGCGATGAGGAAAAAGCTGCAAGGAGTCTGGATAATCGTATATTCGAATCTACATCTAGATGAACCTTAATTGACCTGGGATCTGGGGTTCAATTATCATAAACTGGACATCAGGAAATGTTCTATGAACTATAGATGACAGGTGTGCTATTGACTATATCACTGACCAAGTGCCGTCTGGTCTATAAACATATATGGTTAGCACCATATATCCAATGCAGATCAAGACCTGGAAAAGGCCACCTTCCTGTTGTTTTAACTGTTATCATCATCATGTTTGAACTGTGTCCGTTTTAAGTGAAAGAAATCTTTTAGTGATCCATTGTGAAAAGAAAAAATAACTACTGACAGAACTTTGCTTTTTCAACGTTTCAAAATCAGAAAAGCTATATACATCAGAATACGACTTGCAGGTAACGATTCTGATGTTTTGCACTCAGGGATCGTTGCTATTGCTACACAATTAGTGCACTGAGCTGAGATTATAATGTAATCATGTAATATAAAAGATGACGGGACATACACTGATAAATACAGAGTATTACACATGAGATGATTAAATGTAATTAACCAGTCGTATCATCATGGTGAACCGCTGTGACCCAGTGGCTAGATGTTCGCCAGTCGACCTGGTGGTCGGCAACAGGGTGGGTTTTTTTTTAATTGACCTGGGCTCTGATGTCGACTCAGCCCTAACATTGTTTCAGGAACTGTTTTGGGAAGTAAAGCAGCCAGCTCAGTGCGTCTTAATGCGTGTGAAAGGGCCCTTTACCTTTTCATCATCATCATCATTATATCATTGTGATATCGTTTTCTAAGCACGACGCATATGGGTCGATCACTTCGTACAATCCAGTCAAAAGATGCTGTTGCATATCCTTTACAGTACGTAGCAGGCAACCCCAACATTTTTGGCTGTTCGTGATTCCTTGGCAAGTTTATGTTCAGTAGTTTGCCATTGTTTTCTGAAGGACCGGTACCCATACTATTTCATTAAAATAAAAAAAACAAACATAAGGCGGTCTGCTGTCAAATCGCCAACAGCTGTTTTTCAAACGCAGGTATGCGGTATTACAAACTGCATCTGTAACCACAGTAGAGACGCATATAAGAATTCACCATATCAGATAAAACATATTGAAGACGAAAATTGGCAGAATTGAGAAACGCCTCTAACAACTTATCTAGGTTCTATGTAATGAGATTCACACGAATTTTAGGCAATCAAATGTTACCCTACACGTAAACAGGATAACTGAATTAAGGGGTCGTAAAATTGGCTCAGTACAACGCATGTTTTATTGTTTGCTTAGTGATATATTTAAAATACGACTTAACATGTTTCATCTGTTATGTCTGCTAGAGAAGCAAATCGTCAACGTCGATGTTTTTCATTACGATAAGAAGATTCCTGGGCGTTACAAATTGAATAACAGTTAAGAAAAACGGAAAATGAAAATGTCTACCCAGGTGAAGACATCTTCTAATGCACTCTCAACAGGAACCTGATGTGTGCGAATGAGGTGTTAGGACCATCACATTTTGTAGACTAGAGTACACGCAAGAATAACTGGTTAATCTTTTCCTCCCGTAGAGGACGGGCTAGCGTACTTGATAGAGAGCTACGCTGAAAATGGCATGAGGGCTGTGGGACTACAGTTCGACGCCTACGTTCATCGTCTTGCTAAGTGAGGTAAAGACTAGCCATCTATTCAGGCTTACAGAATGGGATGACCCCACCACATCACAGGCAATTGGTAGGTTTTTGCTTAGCGACATGTTTTTCTTTCTCTTTCCGTAGCGAACGTCGAGAGCTGTCATCTAACACAGGTCCGTCAGCGCTGGTGCTATTATCAGTGAAACACCCTAACAATTACGTTACCACATCGGCCGCAATGCAGTCTCGAGCTTATGAGTAAGAACTTGGTAAAAGCGATTTCCTTTTGTTGAAGATGACTCCCTTTGGGGCTTGAACAAAAGCGTTCAAAACAATATTGCCACCTGATGCTGATGCTGCGGCTATACAAATTTATTCTACTCTTACACAGTGGCAGAGTAGTTTCTGTCTTTGCTTACCAAGACAGCAGCCAATGTTATGTTCATAGAAATTGCAGTATTATTTTCCCTACTGG
The DNA here is from genome assembly GCA_963921405.1 of Cepaea hortensis. Classification (NCBI taxonomy): domain Eukaryota; kingdom Metazoa; phylum Mollusca; class Gastropoda; order Stylommatophora; family Helicidae; genus Cepaea; species Cepaea hortensis. Next base: position 34,812,536 of record OY992882.1, on the reverse strand, counting down.
CAGGGCTCGAGGTAAAGCCAGACTCACACAATGATTTCTGGCTTTTTGTCTGAATAAGCTGGGAATTGTCTGGTAAGAAAGTCAGGCGACAAAGGTAATTGGTACCACACCTCAATGAGCCTAGGCCTAGAATACATCTAGGCCTAATACTTAATTGGAGGGGGGGGGGAGGGCAACGTATTTTGGTGGCTACGCACGCCTGCCGGCCAGGTGGTCAATTTACCTAGGCTTCCAGGTCGACCTAGTCTAAAATGTGAACCAAGACAAGTGAAAGTGAAGTAAAGGCAACCGGTATATACAGTATATATATATATATATATATATATATATATATATATATATATATATATATATATATATATATATATATATATAATGGTATGATAAGACGCATACGAGAATTGTTTATGTTAATTCCTATATAATGACGCCTTTTATTCCTAGACATCATAATCCGACTTCGCGATGATGACACCATCTAAATAGCAGTCTTTCGAGAAGAAGAAACATGGAAGGATTACTACATTAGTTTCAATAGCTGCGCATGTATCCGATATAAGCGTGACCTGGTTAGGACCATGTTCAATCGAGCCCGAAAGATTTGCTCCGATGGCACACTGAAGAAGGAACTGCATACCCTTAGCTAGACTACAATCTAATGGATATCTAGCCGACTTCATCAAACATCATTACCAGTCACCCAAACATGACCACAGAATCATCTGTTCCCAAGCTTTAAATGTTTCTTCAGCTGTCAATTAGAGGGGACGACATAATGAAACAAACATATGGTAGACTTAAAACAACAATAAGCAAAACCATTCTTTTCTCCTGAACCAATGATCAGAAATAAAACCACCTCGGTGCCTACTACATTTGTAAAACAATCATGGTCGCCGTACACACAATCAGACTGTATTTGTCACTTCCAGTGTGAGTGCCAAGCAACTTGAATAGGTAGAACGGATAGAAAGTAAATCGAGTCGCCGAAAAGATAACAGTATGGGTGGAAAAGAGAGTTAATCAGTGTTCAAAAGTGTGTACGCAGTCGAATGGCTATAAAACGCGCTCCTAGTCGATTTCTCAAAACCTCATAAACTATGCCCACGGGGATAACGCAATCTCCACATTCAAACAATACCTGCGACAATGTGTTTTAATAGTTTCAGCTAAAGTATTATTCATTTACTCACTTTACATAATACATTTCTCCGCCGCATGCACCTGACGAGAAACAGCGAAATATGCCAGGCAATAAACCGTGCAACGTATTGTTTCCGTGTTTAAATTCACTAAGAGAATACATTGTTTTTAATTTTAATTCTTGTTTGATGGAGAATACCCATAGTGGGAATTAAATTAGTTCTACAATATAAGACGAGTGGTTTTGTCGTCTAAACTCAATATTAAGGAAAAGTATCCCCGAGCCATTTACATAAACGACTCGCTGGCTTCTTCCTGGTTTAATCTATGGCATTTATATTTCACTATGTTGGGTGTGCCAGCTGTTAGTTCGGATACTTCTGTTCTCAGCTGTGCGTCGTTGTTTTCCGTTGTTTTTTCTTTCGTTAATAAGAATTGTGGTCCATTCATTCGTTTGTGTACCTGGTTGCGCGTTAGTCTCCGAGTTTCCTAGTCATCGCTTGCTTTCACAACGAGTGGAGATCGGATGAGTGGCTTTTTATCCGTCGTCAGAAGCTTCGAGTAGACACCAGCTGGAGTACACTATATTGTGATGATAGCTTTTTGTCCATTTCCATGGCAGAATCTACCTGTTGTAGGTGAAATGTTAAACATTTTACTTATACAGTCACAGCTCCGATGGCATTCTGTATTTCTTCTAATAGGTTTCCAGTCTCTTGTTTGTTTGTCTATTAGTTCCAGACAAAACGCATGTACTTAACCCAGTTGTTCTTCAGATTTACCATAATTTGTCTGAATTGTAAAATAAACATCGTATTGATCTCAAGCACTAACAATGCGTTTATGCTTGTTCAAAAACAAAATATATTTCTTATGAAATAATGTGATTGAAACCTTCTCAAATTGTTAGACAACCATAAGTAAATGAAGCGCGTTAAGGGCCCATTGAATGTCTTGAGGCGTTTCGGGTATGTGGTGTTTTAGTAAAAGACTGTTTTTTTTTTTGCATATCTCTCTTACAGGAAGTTGCAGTCAACATCGGTATTTTTCAGCTGCTGTTGATGTACTAGGCAAGATTACGCTCAGTAGTTTGCCATTGCTTTCTGAGCGACCGGCTCACATACCCCTAAGTTACCAATGCGGCGAGAATAGCTACCGATTCTCGCCCAGGTTACCTTACTCAAGAGAATATACGGAATTACGGAGAAAGAGGTAAACTCCTAGGCCAGGGAGACGGCAGTAAAAGACTCTACTGAACAGTAAATTGCCTTGTAAAGCACACACTGTCAGCACATGCTGGGGTTGATTGTCACGTCCTGTAAGCTACGTGTAACTAGCTTTCAGTAAAAGATCGTAGTTAGAAGTCTGTGGACCTATTGGGCGGGCAGAGGTTGCAAGCGCATATCTGTATAGATCAATTGGCATTAGAAGAGTGATGCGATCAGTATGACACAAGTCAATTTACTTCCTAGAACCCTTGCTGGTACACATTTTAGACTGCATCGACTGGGGAGCCCAAGTCAATTACACACAAACCTAAAATTACCCGCCTAAATGGGGAATCGAACACATGGCCGTCGACACGTGCTATCCACTGCGCTGCGGCGGCTTACAAACTAGTAGCTGTCTTAACACCCGTCAAGTGTGAGCTCTAACAAAAGCAGTAGATTTAATGCCAAATTTCGTTTGGCTGAAGTTGCAAAGAAACCCTGCATGGCACGCATGAATATCCACATAGATTAAAGTCTTAGCTCACAGATGACACCAGGGGTCTCTCAACACGGTCTACCAAATCTTGAATATCACCCCAGTGTGGGTTTACAGTATACCGGACACACATGCTCTGCACACTACTTGTTGATTGTAACATATTTGTAGATGTGCGACGTATTCAAAGTTTTGTGGGCACGTTATGAGCAGAAATAATCTGGAGAGCTTGGTGACAACTGGCAAGATTTACGGGAAAAGAACAAGTGGAAGGCAGAGATATTCATATCTAGATTATGTCAAGTCGTTTAATCCAAACAAAAACACGTGAGCAGATCCACGACTATGGTGATCGTGTGAGATGGCGAAACAATACCGCCCATTTATTATCGGCATGGCACATGCTGATGATGACACAACATTCGCACGGGTCCTCCAGTTTCTCACTTATATGACAAGAACAAATATGACTCAACAAACACTGAAACAATTAAAGCCGTTATGGATCTGAACATATAGAATAATAACAATCAGAATACTAAGAGAATGCATATTTCATATACAACATACGGTTGTGAAATTTGAATATTTAATAACAAATTTAACTAATTTTAAACGAACATATTCGCGGGTGAATGTTACTGAAGAATATTACAAATTCGTTGAACAGAAGGACAAAGAAACAACTGAAATTCTATTCTGATCGGCTGTTAACACAAATAACAACGAGAAAACAAAAATACATACACAAAAGACTCTAACGTCATCAATATGTAAGTACAAAGGGAAGTTTACCAGAGAGACTTTGCAGCATTGGACATGTAGGAAACAATGGTGTTCACACACAATCAACGTCTGATTATCTCAGTCATTGCATGAGTATTTGGACAACTCTCAGTGTCAGAGTATGCTGACAGAGTGAATGAGTTGCGTACAGTTGAGTCAAGAACCGTCATCACAGTATGGGACATTCCCATACCTGCTTCGTCCTCATTTGCCGGAAGTAGCGACGAGTATAAATACTAATTGTATCTCAGTATCATTGTGATTGTATGTCCGTCTGACCTATCTTCGGAGATCTGAGTGTCGGACAGGTCATCTGGTCACTCCCTGCAGTACCATTCACGCCATACTTTGTGAGTCCGTTACAATTACGATACACGTGCGCTGTTTGTTGCAGAATAAAGCTATAAACCTGGATTGTTTACCAGTGACACGCGAGCAAATTAAATCATTTCCACACAGTCTGCCTTGGGAAGCTATTGAAGATTAAATGGCAAGACAAGAAGATTCACAGACACTGAAGTCTTAGAAAGAGCGTCCATGCCCGTTATCCACACTCTACTAAGAAGGTTCAGTTCCCTGGGCTGGTCACCTGACTCGCATGCCAGATCACAGGTGCCCTAAACGAATTTTTTTTTACGGCGAGTTGTGTTGTGGTAAACGCTCCCAAGGCGGTCAGTGAAAACGTTTTAAAGACACTCTGAAGATCTCACTAAAATCTTTTGGAATTATCACAATACATGGGAGACTGTTGCCAAAGACCGATTTCGTGGCGTACATCATTACGCACAGGTGCAGTCACTTGTGAAGCAAACAGGACTGCAAGACCTGTGAAAAAAAGGCTTTACAGAAAAAACCACTGCAAGTGATTTTCCTCCTGGAACGCCAAGCATTCTTTGACCACATTGTCAAAGAACATTTCGGGCCAAACTAGGCCTTACCAGCCATCTTAGAACTCACGGCTCTATACGTTCAACCACACTGTATAAAATGAATGGTCATCAACATTCTTGATGGACAGACAACAAACCACTTCAATCCTACGTTCAAATCACTTTTCGGTAAGAGGTCGGCAGTGCTGAAAGGTTTAACGCGCTTAAACATTCCCTTTATGACAACGCCGTAATGGGTTCGTTCCTTGAGCCGGTAAGTTTGACTTATTCGTTAATTTCCAGTTGAGATAGTAATGACAAACTATTGAGCGTGAAGTAAATAAACAGTCAATGGGAGCTGGCTGTCATTGTGGCGTCCATTACAGGGTATGCACATTTAAAGAATATATAAGCACATTTGCTTGCCGACCCGGTGGTCATGTTATGTATTCGTGTTTTCATCGAGAAGATGGGTGCAGGATGTAGAATTGATGATCTCCAGATGGGTGTATCGGGCGCGGGACATCTTGCATGTAACCGAGAAGCTTTCCGGAAGGTCGCTATCGGACATTCTTATGCAGGTGTGTTCACTTGAGAGCTTAGAACCTGGCGACGAGTGCGTACAAGTGCCAACATAGTTCTGTACATCCTTTTCAGTTTGCATTCAACTAGACAAGAAATGCAGACAAGACAATCCAGGCAAGACAATCCAGCTGCTGTGGAGGCGGAAGTACCGGCTCTGATCTTCGAGAATTAATTAGAGCATGATGCTGTCAAATACACGGATGGGTCGGTCGTCCTAGGAGTGAGAAGTTCATGGGCCTTCATGGCTCAGGCCGGAGGGAAAACTGTGAAGCAAGAGTCTGGCGCTTTTGCTTTGACCGCATGCAGCCTGACTATGGAAGTCATAGCAGTAAGTGAAGCAATAACATTGCTCGAGACACAGACATTCAATCGGGCTTGTGTCCTTAGTGACTCAATGAGTATGCTCAGGAGGATAGAGATGGTGTGGGTCCGTAGAGAGAGGCTGCTGTCTCTGGAGCGGTCTCGGCTGGCAAAGATTAGTTTCATCTTCGTGCCAGGGCATGCGGGCGTACAAGGGAATGAGCAGGCTGACAGACTTGCAAGTAGTGTTGCTGTGGAAGGCGAACGAGCCATGGACTAGGTAGACAGTCTGAATGCTCTACGAGAAGTGAGTCGTTTACGAGAACCATGCGATGACTGGGAATCTACAACCATGGTCATGCTGCAAGAACAGCAAGTTAAAAGAGGTGTGGCTAAACAAGTACACTACGCAGGAAGCCAAAGAAGCGTTATAAACCAACACAGAACTGGTGTCGTTAGCCGCTACACGTTGCGGGATTTGCTGAGGATGGATCCAAGCACTTATGGACTGAATGGTTCGTTGTGCAATGAGGATGACCTGTCGACTAACTAACTCGTAACTAACTTGCTATTGGAGCGAGGTTCTGCAAAGGACATGCTACTGAATGAATGAATGAACCGAAGCGGACATATATGTAATTGTTACATTTACAGGGGTCCCTAGTGGATACAACCTAAATTTGGAATGAGAACATGTTATGGAAAGCAAAGACGGGCACATAATATTCTCTATATAGCCCATCGAGTGCTGACTCCTCTATAACAATATGGGCCTGTAGCATATACCGTATACGCCTCCAGGCGGGAAACATGGTTCTTTACTTCTTTTATAACTACCTCCCCGGGCAGGCTTGGTCTGCGCGCATATTAGGAGAAGCATTTCTTCTTGACATTAGAAACATGCTGATTCTTCCGCTAGATTTGACAAGCCGACAGCAAATCCTGTACGGAAATTATCTTCAATTAAAACACGTAAACTTGGCGGCAGAACGCATAAAATGGCAATTTAAAAACAAATGCAATTGTTGTTAAAAGTGGATGCGATAACCAGGTGCAAACCACTGATTTATCTTCGGCAGTATCAAAGGATTTCCGGTCTATTTACTGCAAGACAGTGTTTGACCCCCAAGTGTAAATTTTGTCCTTGTTCTTCGATTCTACTCCTAAGAAGCTGTACAGGTTAATGAAATAGATAGTGCTTGTATATGTTCTACTGCGTGTGTCTGTGTGCTGTCTGTATGTGTGTTTATCTGTCTGCTTGTCTGATTCTACTTGTATGTTTGTCAATCTGACGCTGTCTGTCATTCTCTATGTTTGTCTACCTGTCTGTGTTTCTCTTACATTAACCCACCCATCTGACCCTTTCATAAGAAAACAGCTCTCGCAGCGAACACTTCCTTTTTCTGTCTTGCTAAGTGTAGTCCCTACGGTACAGAGAAAATTAAGAAGGATTGAAACGCAATAGTTATATCATTACACGGACAAAAACAACCCAGCTAATCAGCAGCCTCATTATTATTATTATTATTATTATTATTATTATTATTATTATTATTATTTCTATTATTATTATTAAGTTCGCGTATCATATAAATTATGTATCTCCTATTGCTTGCGATTCACATAACGGTAGGAAATGTATGTGTGTGTGTGTACCTGCCCTGAGTTAAACAATATTAAGAGCGTATGACGAAACAGCATCAACAAGAACAATGTGAAATGACTGAAAACAAGCATGCTAGGTGTGAATACATAGAATATGGACCACTGAACAATCATTAGCGAAGAAATGCGGGTTTTTAAACTTACATTTGCATACAATTTCTTAGAATACCTTTGACCAAGAGGAAAATACTGACATTCTTAAAGATCTGAACATCGAAAGAAACTTGTTCAAAAATATATTTTCTCGGAAACTGACATAATTTAGCTATAATACTCGCCACGGTGAATTGAAAATAAGAGTGCTGGAGACAGGGGTTGACTAACACGGACATTGGACAATACAATGTCCGAGGGAAAAGGAACTGGGGACAGACAGAGAATCATTTCAGTGGGTAGTGATAAGGACGTTCTGCGATGGACCTGCTACACTATATTATGATAATCAATCAATCAATCATGTGCCATGCCGGAAAGCGTGGGCGGTCATGACTCGCCATTTCACTCGATCACCAGTGTCGTGGATCAGCTCAGTGTTCCTGTCTCGTCCATGCCATGTGGCCAAGCCATCCAGGTATTTTCCTCTCGGTCTTCCTCTTGGTCTGTTCCCTTCGATCTTGCCAGTTGTCACTAAGTTCTCCAATCCATTTCTTCTCATAACATGTCCAAAAAATTTTGACTGTCTACGTCTAATTTCTCTAATCAGTTTACGATGTTCATTTGTCTCCTGTAGTACTTGGTCATTGGTTTTTCTGTCTGTCCATGGTATTCTTTGCATTTTCCTCAGAAACCACATTTCTGCAGCCATCAGATGCTTTTCAGCTTGACTGCTCATTGTCCAAGTTTCACATCCATACAAAAGAACAGGCTCTAGGTATCCCCTCAACACTCTTTTTCTCGTTTCAATTGACATCTTTTTATTATTATTATTTTATATTATGATAATGCTTCATTGAAAACCATTATTCGGTTACAGATCATATCACCAATGCTGGCCTATGCTGGCATGATTTTGCATAAGAAAATAATTATCGCCTCTGGTCAAGGCAGTTGCCTCGATTTCTTCAGCGTTATTATGTAAGACTATATGCTCGAAGACTGAAATGAAGCTTCTAAGTGTGTCACTTCTCCATTCTAAGTCTGTTACATGTTCATAAACATATTCTTGGAAATAAAATGTGGCTGTTTTCCCCACATTCCACATTCACGATGGTTGTTTGTGACCTACGACATTAACAGTAATTTCTGGCTGTAAGGTAAAGATGGTCCCTTGGTATGCTTGGGGCAGAGTTGCCCATGTATTCAAGTGGATACTGGCTTTCTGAAATTATGTTTACAACAAGCTTTTGTTTTGCCCATTCTCCACTACTAGGAGGTACATTTAAAAATGTTATTTAATCAAGCTGAGACAATGATGACTTCGTGAATATGTTTCAGAAATGTATAGGACTGTTTAAGTTTCGGATATACATATTACCACCGCTATATAAAAACGCCATGAAAACATCGTTGACAGCAATGATACGTGAATCCCTAAGGAAAATGATGAGGCACAATGGGGTCATCATCACCATCAAGTACCCTGCCAGCAGGGGTAGGCGTTCATGGCTCTCCACAGATCTCGGTCTTTGGTGTTCTGGATCAACTCTGCTGATGATATTCCTCAATGCCACCGTCTCAATCCATCCAGCTTCGTTTCTCTCGGTCTGCCTCTGCCTCTCTTCCCCTCAATCTTTCCAGTTGTCATGATGTTCTCCGATGTCTCTCTTCTCATCACATGACCAAAGAAATATGCTCGTCTCTTTCTTATTGTTGTATATAGTGTTCTAGTTTCATTAGCCTCTTTCAGGCAATCGTTGTTAGTCACTCTGGCAGTCCAAGTAATTTGCAACATTCGTCTCAAAAACCACATTTCTGTTGCTTCTAAGTTCTTCCAAATTTGTTCATTTACATTCGAAGATCCACTGCCATACAGCAAAACTGGTTCCATATAGCATTTCAGCACTCGCTTTCTTACATTCAGTGATAGTGACTTATTGTATAAGATACTCTTCATTTTCTGAAATGCTGCTTTTGCCTGCCCTATTCTGCTCTTAATCTCTGTTGTTCATCTTCCATTTGATGTTATAAACGCCCCTAAGTATTTAAAATTATGCATTAGGTTAAGAATTGTCCTTTCTATATCTATGTCATATTTTGTAGTCACCATCTTCTTTGATATCACCATTGTTACTGTTTCCTTGATATTCAAGGAGAGTCATTTTTTTCTCACTCTCTGTTACTACAATGTCCAACAATTGTTGTAGGTCTGTTGCATTATCTGCCACTAATACTGTGTCATCTGGATACAATGACGTAGCAGATAAGTATTAACTTAATAAGGACAGTATGTACAGAGATGGCATGCAGCGTTCTTCACCGAGGAATACCAACAGACACCTTTGAAATAAGGCCACGTCTGCGATAGGGCTACTATTGTCACACGTATCATTGTGTAATGTCTATAGATTGGATTATACAGCCAGCGATCATTACTGCCGGATTATCTGGACTTATCCGGATCTGAAACTATCTCGACTTGATATGTGTATACAGTGTTCTACTTTCATAACATATGATACGAGATACTTTGAAGAGATTAGAACAAGATTCGCCATTGTGAAGGCAGCCTATCGCAAGATGAAAGACATACTGACCAATAAAAAGATATCAATTGAAACGAGAAAAAGAGTTGTGAAGTGCTATATAGAACCTGTACTTTTGTATGGATGTGAAGCGTGGACAATGAGCAGTCAAGCTGAACAACATATAATGGCTGTGGAAATTAGGTTTCTGAGGAACAAATGCAAAGAATACAATGGACAGACAGAACAACCAATGAACAAGCCCTCAAGAAACAAATAAAGAACGTAAACTGATTAGAGCCATTAGACGTAGACAGTCAAAATTTGTTGGCCATGTTATGAGACGAAATGACTTGGAGAACTTGGTGACAACTGGCAAGATCGAAGGTAAGAGACCAAGGGAAAGACCGAGAAGTAAATACATGGATGGCTTGGCCACGTAGCATGGTCGAGACAGAAACACGTAGCTGATCCACGACTCTGGTGATCGAATGAGATGGCAAAACTTGACCGCCCTCGCTTATCGCATGGCAATTAATGGATGGATGGTTCTACTTTCTTTATATGACCAAATAAAACTGTCTCATTCTGTATTTGTATATAGCGTTCTAATTTCATTAACCTTTTCCAGACAACGTTGTTTGTTAGTCTGTTAGATACAAAGTAAATAGTGGATTAACGTGATTTGGTTGTGAACCTATGCTTCAATAAGGTGTTAAGGTTTCTTTTTTGTGTTGCACATCCCTTACAGGACGTTGCAGTCAACACCATCATTTTTCAACGGCTGTTAATGTAATAGGCAAGTTTTTACGTTTAGTAGTTTGCCATTGCTTTCTGAACGACCAGCTCACATATCCCCGTAAGTTACCAGCATGGCGCCATCCCCATGCCGATCTCGCAGCTGCTGTTTTTCCCACGTGAATATACGGGATTAGGAACAATTTCGTTAACTCCTTAGTCAGTGATGATTAAGGGTAGAAGAACAAGATAAAAGTGATGGCCTCACCAGGGACCAGATCCCCGCTGATCTAATGAGCGAGACCGGAATACTAAGCTTGTTGTCACCTGCTCCTCTGTGCCTGTTATTTTTCTGCTCTGTAAAATTGTTTGACTTGGGTTTGCTCACAGCTCATTAGCGTTGGTTTAAAATGTAACAAGCAATGTGTGCAAGATGCTACTGTATGCTTGCTAATATCTACGCGCATTTAACGTATGAAGCTCCAAGACAATTAGGATCGGAAAATAGAAACGTGATGAGGAATAGGTTACATAAAGTAAAAACAGTAGTAATGTTTCGGAATTACAGACTATACAATACCCTGTTAAGTACGAAACCTATTTTGCTTATATAACGTTCATCGTGAACTTGGCTGTTTATTGATTTATTTATTTATTCTGGTTTTTTTCTTTTTAATTTTTTGTGCGTGGTACTACAAGCGTATGTATTTGTTGTGTGTGCTTTTGCGTTATAGACGCCTAATTATATTTATTTTCATTGAGTACTCCTGTATCCAAGTATTTATTTTCTCTTAAATTCGTGTCTCTGCTTTGCTTTGAAGGAGTACATTCTATTATTGTAATACATTAACTGTATTAATTATTATTAATTAAAATGAAAATAATAAAATTAATGTATTGTAAATACATTAACATCGGAAAACGTTGTGCAGTTTGAAGAAGCGTACCAAAAATATCAATACACCTCTCATGTTATAAGAAACACAGTTGACCTAGTTCAGTTATAAGACGACAGAGAAGCAACAGTGTGTCTGTTTCTATGTAAACTGTAGCAGAAACCAACCTGTGTCTGAGGTATATAAGAGCTCCGGTCTGCTACCATCTAAACTGTTTTACTCCCCAACATGTATCCCTGTTTCATAAGATATATAATATCTCGCTATCATACTGTCATCAAGTGTCATGCCGATAAGCGTGAACGGTCATGGTTCGCCATCAAACACAGTTATCAGTTTTGGATCAGATCTGTGTTTTTGTGCCGATATTTTATTGTAGCCAAGCCATCTAGGTATTTATAACACTGTCTTCCCTTTCTCTTTCCTCATAAATTTTGCAAGTATATTTCTCCTCATACCGTGCTCAAACGACTGTCTTCGTCTAACTCTAATGTATCTAATTAATTTACCGTTTTCGGTTGTTTCGTTGTGGACTTTCTCATTTTGGATTTTTTTTTTTTTTTTCGTTCGTGGAATTCGTTGCATTCTCCACAGAAAGCAGATTTCCAGTGCCATTAGATGTTTTTCGGCTTGGATACTTATTGTCCATATTACACATGCATATGTTTTTTTTTGCTTGGTTTGAATTCAAGTGTAGTTCATAGACGCTATTCCAATTAGCACTGGACATAATAGTGCATGTGGATTAGCTTTCCCTATTACCAGTGCCACTCGCCATCAAGCGAACCCACTGCGACTTCAGAGGTACTTGTAATTTACGCTACAAAGTCAAGGACGAGAAGTCAACATTGTAATTTAACCGACCAGTGTAGAGTTTAAACCCTCTAACTCAGGATCTGCACACCGGATGTTTAAGAACGAGCGGTCTTAACCATTTGGCCATGCTAATCTCACATATGTATATAGCAGTATATGTTCTATATAGCACATCGATACTCTATTTCTCACTGCAATTGAAAGCTTTTTTATTGATGAGTATATTCCCATTCTAACTGCATTAATTTCCAACATGCAATTCTCTTACGTTCGACTTGCAATATGTTATCATGTAAACTGTATCATTGTCCAACATGACACCCTAGTGAGGTATAGTTCTCTCTTTTAGAGGAGCTAACCATAGATTCGCCGGTTTCCCTGGCGAAGGAATTATTGACTTTCTCTGTAATCCCGTATATCCACGTAGGGTAACGTAGATGCACGAGATTTGGTAGCGGATCGCGCCCCGTTGGTTACTTACGGGGGTATGTGAGCCAGTCGCTCAGAAAGCAATGGCAAACTACTGAGCGTCATCTGGCCAAGACATCAACAACAGCGGTAAAATGTTGGTGTTAATAGCGATGTCCTGTAAATAGCATATGCGAAAAACAAAACAGATTCATAGACTGGCAGAACATTGCTAGCACACCATTGCCGACTATTTGGGATATGTTAAGTAAAGGACTCTTTTTGCTCGCCTTAAAGCGCATTGGCCATATGGTGATCGATCCATATTGTATAGACTCATCAGAACTCCACACATGATGTAAACATCACACAGGCCACCTTTCCTTCTTGGCATATGACCTGGTATCCGTTGTAGCAGTGTCGACATGAGACCCCAGAGAGATTTTCCAAACCTGCCTCGGTCAAAATTCGAACTCATGACTATAGAGCAGATAGACTAGCGCCTAGCCATAACACTACTGCTGCCGTTGTGGGTATAGCCCTAGGGTAATAGTTTCGCGACCATATTAAAGAAGTAGAGATGTGTCAGAATCATGCTAGTCGCGTTAGCTCTCTGCGCGGATAAGATCGAATGTCGAGAGCAAGGGCTCATCCTGGCCATAAATGCGGAGCACCTCTTCGCAAATTAGGCCTACCCGCATACTCAGAGTATGGCTCTGTTATATAGCCCCTTGGAGACGGCACTCGGTATCCTGTCGGGAGAAAAGCCTCTACATCAGCCTTACATGAAGAGAGGAAAACCTTGATCACTCCTCGGGGGACAGAAAGTCAAGACACAATCTTAACATTTAAATCTCTCTTCTAATGGGTTTTCAACCAACTAACCATGCCCAGCTCTGTGACAATGTGTTGGTACCCATATTATTACACTGCAGCAAGTGGTCACGAGTAATTACAACATCGAAGGAGTTTATGAATCCGTGTCCACTGGACTGGCTGACCATTGCACTATGCATCTCGATTCCTGCAATTTGAAACACCAGTGACAAGCTTCAAATATGGTCTTCTACGAGTAATATATTCACTGGGTAGCTGTATCAGATAAATGATATAACAAAGCCCTCACATAAATCAGCGTCAAGCGTAGATAGATAACTGTAGATAGTAGAATTAGCAAATTATAATAATAATAAAAATGGAAAGTGCCCACAGCGTAAATGTAGATAGTAAAAATATCATATAATTATAACAAAATGAGAAATGTCCATAGAATAAATGTAGAAAGTAGAACATGTAATAATTATAATTATAACAAAATTGATTGATTGATTGATTGATTGATTGATTGATTTAGGAACCGATATCACAGCATTCGGGGCATTCCCATAAGCGCTCCGTCCCCATCCTCAGAAGCCAGAGAACAGTTCCAAAATGAGAAATGCCAACAGAATAACTGTAGATAGTAGAACTAACATAATTATCTTACCAATATGAGCAACGAACCTAGACTTCGAAGGCCTAAACTATTAATACATACATTAGTTTCACATCAGTGCTAAAATATAGCGTTCTTGTTGCTTTTTGTTTTTAATTACCACGTGTCACTGCCTCGTGTGTGTTTTCTGGAGACACTGGATGAATATAAGTATCCGGCGTGACTGTTTTATGTGACTTTTGTGTAAATGTATACGTTTTTTGCCAAGTTTCACATCCCTTGGGTATAATGTGGATTTTGTTTTAATACAAAGGGATTTTCGAGGATGTATCTCTCCATTAAAGCATGAAATTGCTACTTAACGTCTCTCTAACTATGTGTCGCACTAAGAAAATTTATACGTTATCTCGTGTTGTAGGACATACCGAGCCATACGTCGACTATCATTTCTGTTTGGTCAAATACTGCTGGTATTGTGGACTCATAAATTACAGTCAGTCAGTCAGTACCTGTACGCTCTCTGACTGAATTAATTTACAGACTATTGAATTGCTTCAGTAGGAAAACCCCTGAGCTCCGTGGCGTAGTGCTTACGGACGCGATTTGTAAGCCCGCTTACCCGCTTTCGAAACACGGATGCGACCGATTTGGCAGCAGACTGCGTTGCGCTGGGTTTTTGCGAGATGGTATGGGAGCCTGTTGTTCAGAAAGCAATGGCAAACTACTGAACGTAAACTTGCCAAGCATCAAAAACAGCAGCAAAATGCTGGTGTTGACAGCGATGTAATGTAAAAAGGATATGCATAAAAAAAAAAGAAACCCTGACGAAAAGCTGAGTATTCAATACGAGCTGCTATAAAGCAAAGTTCAACAACGATCATGCAATATGATCGTTGCTGTTGAATCTCTTGCGTCCCACAACAGTTTGTTTTTATTTTTACGTTTTTTACATTAATTAAATCTTTTTAGAGTCTATTTTACGCTTTGTTGGTGATCATATCCGACAACAGCTTTCATTCTTGTGTACTGTCAGTAATTCATGACACCGATGTTCCTGCATGCCATGCTGTCACACTGTCACTAAGTTTCTCTTTCGGTCTTGGATTCCCACCCTTCCCTCAAATTCATTCCGTTATCGTGACGTACTTCAGCGTTCCTTTCTCATGACGTGCCTAGGGAATGTGTTGTTTCCTTTTGATTCGAATAACCAATTCCTCTTGTTAGTTAACCCCTTTCGGGATGTCTTCATTATGCTGTGTATTCGTCTGTGGTGTTTTCATTAGTCATCTGTAAATCTACATCTGTGCAGATTTTACACAATTTCTCACTTGTCTGTAAATTGCTCACGATTCACTTCTGTACATTAGGATTGGCTCCATATAGCTCTAAAGAACTCCCTTTCTTAATTCGATTGAGAAAGATATATTTAACATAATATTATTCGTCTTGTGAAATGTTGTTTTTGCTTGGATATCACGGCGATTTAGTCTCCGTGGCGAAGTGGTCAATCCGTTTAACTCGGCCTCCGAAGGTAGTGGGTTCGATTCCGGGCCGTGTCATTCGGTTCACGAGTGAACTTTTTCGGAGACTCCTGTGTGTCGCCGCTGGAGCTACGGAGTTCGTGCTTTGTGTGACGCTTTCCGCACTGTGGAAAGAAACCGAGCCATATGGGATAAAACCCGGTGCAATAAAGTCGAACCTGTCGACTTTTAAGCGACTTTTTTAAAGCCCTTTAGAGTTTACTTTCCAAGTCAAGTCCTGATACCCTTGTTAGGCTGTGACGACCTTGGTGGCCCAGATATTTTTTTTTTAAATGTTACTCCGATGCGGACGCATGCCCACAGGGCCGGCAGGCGAGTTTCTGGCTACCTTGCTACCAGGTTCCCCCATCTATACTAATGAGCATAACAAAATATCCCCAGTGTAAAGTGAGAACCTCGCTATACAAAGGAATTCTTTAACTGTGATGAATTTATGCTTCTGACACCTTTGGGAGGAGACTGGGACACTTAACAAAGTATCAGAGTGTGCTGAAAGGTATCCCTTAAAAATAAAGCTGCAATTGTGATATCTGAAGTCCCACATGGCTAATTGGTTAAAGTGTCTGATTCGCGTCCCGAAGACCGCAGTTTCGTTCTCCGGACTGCGTCGTTCAACAAGAAGTTTGGCGAGTCGGCTGGCTGTTAAATTCGCTGCAAGGAAGTCGATTCTCTTGCCCATAGTACTTTTAGTACTTTAAATAAAGCTGTAAGCATACAGTCATATTCCAAATACGCTCTATGGTATACAGACGGGTAGATAACTTTGTTCTATTTCGCTTAGTTTGTTATTTCTACAAATAGCACTAGTTAACAAATTTTCAAACGTCAATCAATCAATCAATCATGTGCCATGCCGGAAAGCGTGGGCGATCAAGGCTCACCATTTCACTCGATCACCAGAGTCGTGGATCAGCTCAGTGTTCCTGTCTTGTCCATGCCATGTGGCCAAGCCATCCAGGTATTTTCCTCTCGGTCTTCCTCTTGGTCGGTTCCCTTCGATCTTGCCAGTTGTCACTAAGTTCTCCAATCCATATCTTCTCATAACATGTCCAAACAATTTTGACTGTCTACGTCTAATTTCTCTAATCAATTTACGATTGTCATTTGTCTCCTGTAGTATTTGGTCATTGGTTTTTCTGTCTGTCCATGGTATTCTTTGCATTTTCCTCAGAAACCACATTTCTGCAGCCATCAGATGTTTTTCAGCTTGACTGCTCATTGTCCAAGTTTCGCATCCATACAAAAGAACAGGCTCTATGTATCCCCTCAACACTCTTTTTCTCGTTCCAATTGACATCTTTTTATTGGTCAGAATGTTTTTCATCTTGCTAAAGGCTACTTTCGCCTTGGCGATTCTTGTTCTAATCTCTACACGGCATCTCCCATCATATGTTATGACTGTTCCGAGATAATTGTACCGATTCACTTGTTGAAGAATAGTCCCATTTACTTGTATATTACACTGTGGTATTTCGTTCTTCCTAGCGACTACCATAACCTGTGTCTTTTTACAATTTAATTCTAACCCAGTTGCTCACTGTGTACAACAACCGCATCTACTAATTGTTGCAGATCCTGCGCATTGTCTGCAATCAATACTGTATTATCTGCATATCTAATGTTATTGATGTTTCGTCCTCCAGTGCTGATTCCATTTATATCTTCTACATTTCTGAAAATATTTTCACTGTATAGGGAAAAAAGATCTGGAGACATTACACATACCTGCCTAACACCTCTCTTAATAGGCTCATATTGTCCCACTTTATTATCAATCCTTATGGCAGCTTGTTGTTTCCAATATATGTTTTTTATAAGTCTAATGTCTTTCCCATCAATTTGTAGATCTGCAAGCATATCCACCATGTCTAACTCTATCAATAGCCTTTGTGTAGTCAATAAAGCAAAGATGAATATCCTTGTTTACTTCTATAGCACGTTCAATAACTGTTCACAGCATATACACAGCATTTACTGTACCCTTTCCTTCTACAAACCCACATTGTTCTTCATCTATTTCAGGTTGAATTTACTTTCTCACTCTTTGTGTGATAATTGGTAGCAAAATCTTTGTGATGTGACTCATTATACTAATTGTTCTATGTTGATCACATTCCAAGGCTCCTGATTTCTTTGGGATTGCAATAAATACAGAGTTACATAATTCAGAAGGTATATCTCCAATATCATATAATGTGTTCAGCAGTCTGGTGACTTACCCTAGTCCAAATTCTTCTAAAGCTTTAATCATTTCTGTTGTGATGTTATCTGCACCGGGAGCTTTGCCGGCTTTCATATGCTTAAGAACCTTTCGAACATCCGTTTTCAAAATTGGTGGCTCTTCATTATTAAATCTAATAGCATACTGTTCCTCTCTGTTATCATCATCGAGGTTTTTCACAAAATCTGTCCATACCTGTAGAATCTTATCTTTTTCTATTATGATTTTGCCATCTTTAGTTTTTAGACAGCCTGCTGATGCACTTATTCTTTTATTAGTAATTTCCTGAATTCTTTTGTGCACTAATTTGGTATTTTGACTGTTGTGTTGTTTTTCAATTTCTAAGCACTTTTCCTCAAGCCATGCTTCTTTTGCCTCCTTACATAATATTCTGACTTGTCTGTGAATTTCTTCATATGTGGCAGGATTATTTTTGTTGAGTCTTCTTGTTTCCATTAGGTGTAAAATTTCTTCAGTCATCCATTTCTTACGACCCACCTTCTTTAATTTTGGAATGGTTGTTGACTAGTGTAATCTCTTTAAATGCCAAAGTGTGGTTCTTGTTTGTGGGGCCTTTAAGCGTGGCTCTATTCCCACCTCATGGTTATCCCATTAAGAATTCATTATTCCATAAAGAAAATTGCACAATGTGCTTTGAAAAGATCAATACAAGTTCACGGGGTTCATATAATTGGTCAAATGGGCTTTACTTTAGTTAATTGATTTTAATGCAGACGTGTTACTTTGAACATAACAAATACATCATTCAGGAAAGAGAACGGTAAATGCTTTTGTGATAATGTGATTACATAATTAAACATTGTTGACGACAAACCCTATTCTCATTCGTGTTGTTCTACTTCAGTTCCGTCTCCTTCTATTTCAATTTGAGAGAGGGGGAGGGGTAGAGCTGTAATAGGACAAGAACAAAGAATACGATGTTGTTATAACAATGGCGTATTCTGTACAGGTTATTTATTCACGGCTAGACCAGCAAACTTATTTCCTTGAATAAGATATCAAATATTAACAAGTGATCAATGCAATAAACACGTATAACACATGTGTCAAACTCAAGGCCCGCGGGCCACATCCGGCCCGCCATACAATCATAGCAGGTCAGAGAGGTCTCAACCGACGTACAAATATATTCGGCCCAAAAGAGAATTGTAGGCAAAAATATTTTTTTTATGGTCACGATATAAAGTGCAAATCAAATTCCCTAATTAGCAGCCTTCCGAATGATAGGCTACACGAGAGCGTTGTCGCTTCGATCAGAATAAGCGAAAATAAAAGTTGTGTAGTGAGTTAGTGTTTGTCGTTATAGTTACCTCGCAACGTTCAGATGCTGGTTTTGGATTGGCGTGTAAAAAATGAGAGTAGTGTAATGCCCGGATATTACATCACCTTTGCCCGCTACGGCTAACCTGATATCAATCAAGCGTCTGTCGGTAGAAGCATAATCTATTAAAATCAAAGCTAGCCTTTAAAATGGCCAAGAGAAAGGTTGATTCTGAAAACAGAGCCTTTAAAAGCCGCTGGGAGACTGAATATATGTTTACTGATTTTTGCGGTAAACCTGTGTGTCTAATTTGTTGAGATAATGTGGCCGTGATCAAAGAATATAATCTGAGACGCCACCACGAGACTAAACATCAAGACAAGTTAAACAGCCTGAATGCAGAGCAGAGGCTACAGAATGTAAAAGAAATTAAGAGGCATCTAACATCACAGCAGATGTTTTTCACCAAAGCAAAATCACAAACTGATGCTGCAGTCAAAGCAAGTTTTATTGTGTCAAAGGAGATTGCAAAATCAGGCCGATCATTTACAGAAGGAGAGTTTCTGAAGCGCTGCATGATGAAAGTGTGTGACGTCTTGTGTTCAGACAAAAAGCAGATGTTTGCAAAGGTAAGCCTTAGTAGAAATGCGGTTGTTGATCGGGTTTGTGAGATGGCCACTGATTTGAAAACACAGCTGATCAAAAAAGGCAAATACTTTGTTGCATTCTCCCTTGCTGTCGATGAAAGTAATGGTACGACTGACACTGCACAACTCGCCATCTTCATCCGTGGAGTGGACTCCAGTTTGAATGTTAGAGAAGAAATATTGGACATGAAATCCATACATTGGACAACAACAGGAAAAGACATTTTTGACAACTTATGTAAAAGTTTAACCAACATGAACCTGCCTTGGGACAAACTCGTTGGACTGACAACAGTTGGAGCACCAGCGATGTGTGGCTAAAAACGTAGACTAGTTGAAAGGATGCAGTTAAAGATGCAGGAGAACTGTACTGGTGAATTGATAGCATATCACTGCATCATACACCAAGGATCGCTATGTGGTAAAGTCCTCAACATGGAAGATGTAATGAGCATTGTAACACAAACCGCCAACGTCATCAGATATCATTAATGTTTTAAAAAAGTTTAATTTTCGGCTTATTGAATGTTTATCCTGTCCGGCCCGCAACCTTACGTGTGATTTGAGTTTTGGTCCTCTGAGCGATTGAGTTTGACACCCCTGAAGTATTAAAAAAAAGAAGAAAAAAAAAAAGTTCGTGGAACGCCGAGGTAAAGAAAGCTGTAAAGGAGAAAAAGGAAACATGTCAAAAGTGGGTGAAGAGCAAACAGGATCGTGATTATATATAATATCGAGTAGCAAGAAGACACGCGAATAGAATAATAAAGAGATTAAAAACAAAAATACTGGGAGGAATATATAAAATCCCTAAATAAAACCTACTAGGAGGTAACTAGAAACTTAAACAAAAAGATCAGTACAATGAGAACCAGAGCAGAACCGTTCCATTCAACTGCAATAATAAACAGCGAAAAAGGAGAAACAATAAGTAAACAAAACGAAAATCCTATAAAGTTTGAGGCAGTTCTTCGAACAACTTCTTAACATTCCATCAGATGCCATTGGAATCCATGAAACTGACACAGATGTCATCGAAGAAATAGAACCAGACATACTGAAAGAATAAATTGAAGAAGCCGTTAAATTAGCCCCATTGAATAAATTACAGGGACAAGACGAAATGAGAAATGAATTAATTAAATCAGAAAGAGAAGTAGGAACAGCATGGCGACATAGACTATAACCATGTTTGGGTAGAACAACACATACCACGAGACTGGGGAAATGCCATAATTATCCCAGTTTGAAAGGGAAATAAACGGCATTAAAAGAGACTGCCCACAATACAGAGGCATTTCCCTTAGGGGACATAGTGGGAAAATATTATGCAACATTCTTGAGAAAAGACTACGACCTTCAATAGAAACCCAGCAAAGCGAAACACAACTTAAATCTAAGAAAACCAAAGGATCACAGAGGCCATCTTTATGGTTTGACACATTACAGAAAAATCAATCGAATTTACTGAAATACTCTACTTAGCCTTTGTCGACCACGAAAAGGCATTTGATCGAGTAGATAGAAACAAGCTATGGGAAATCCTTAAACGAAATGGAGTGAGTACACATCCAACAAACGTATGTAGAAGCTCGTGCAACATTAGTGAATGTCAGAACAAATGGAGGATACTCAGAACCTTTCACGGTAAGATCTGGAGGACGACAAGATTATGTCGTATCCCGCCTCTGATTCATAACCTGCATAGACAGCATAAGTAAAGAAACCAGCCAAACAGAGAATGCAACAACACTACATCACGAACAGACGACCGAAGAAGCACCAACGGCAAATTACACCACTACATAACTCCTATTTGCGGACAATCACGCACTAATCACAAAATCGTAAAAAGGAATTACAAGACCACATGCATAGTCTAAATGAAGTATGTAACGAACATAATATAAAACGTAGCTTCAGCAAAACAGATGTAATGACTATAACCAAAGAAGAAAATAACAACAAAGATGCATCTAAAATAACACTCATGGCCCCTGAAACAAGTAAAGAGCTTCAAGTACTTAGGAAGTATAATATCACCAAATTATAAATCAGAAGACGAGATTTAAAAAAAAAAATAGATGTAATAAAACAAATCAACTAACTGAACAAAATTTCACCATTACTAAAGAAAAAAAGTGCATCAATAGTTACCAACAAAGCACTTTACAACACAGTCTTCCTACCAACTCTATGCTACCAATGCCAAACCTGGACAATGAAAGAAAAAGAGAAAAGAAAAATCACAACAACAGAAATGAGATTCCTGAGAAGAATAAAAAATGTATCAAGAAATGAGAGAATCAGAAATGACAAAATCAGGACTAAAGATGGGGTTATAGATTTTATCAGAAGTCAGATATGGTAAATGATTACCATATAACAGTATACCACAACAAGCAATGAAGTACAGACCAGATGGAAGCAGAAGAAGTAGCCGGCTACGTAAGCGATGGACAGAGGGAATAGCAGAGTCCATGGGAATCACGATATAAGAAGCCTATAAACGGTAATGTACAAGAGGAACAAGATGAGATGAGATTAGATGGTGATCAGTGTAATTACTTTGTATTTTCTCTAGTACATACTGTTTCCAAACTGTGTTTTTGGTTATGTGTTTGAAGACTTATTTAGTGTACCTTTTCTGAAATGTATATTCAAGAACTGAAACTAAAGACAGTTGCTAAGTTGCAGTAGATATCCGATATATGCCACAGTCTCGACAGCGAAATGGTAAAACCACAAGCCTCGCGCTTCCAATGCTGTAGGCTCTTTTTCAAACTTGGTGATTGGGATCAGCAGTGCAGTGTTTTGGGAACACCCTGGGTGTTGTCTCTGAAACTACGGAGTTCGTGCTCTGCACGACGCTGTTTGCAGGCATATCTGCAGAAAGAGACTGAACTACATGGGATAAATACCATGTATAAAAATAGTACCTCTATCCCCCCAGAAATTATAACCTGGTGAAAAATCGCACGCTTAAGTGGGATGTGTTGGCTTAAGAGTCTCTGCCCAAGGGTGCCTAGCTTAGACACACCGCAATTTCATCTGGGGAAAAAAAACTCCGGAAGAACGCAGAAGAAGAAGAAGTACTTCTATCCTTTAAACCCCATGGTAACTGTAATTATAGATAAAACATCTACTCGAGAGGATATTCAGTAGTTTGAATTGTAGATGATTTTCCTCACGCAAAAGACACTAAATAAAGAGAATGTAACGAAAGTGCACTTACTCCACTGGATGATTATTAATGTGAAGTAATGATGGCTCCTCTCCTCACATTGATACACATAATGTAAACTACAAAACTTGAAGACTTATTTCCTCTTCGTTCTATGGTAAACGAGAAGCGACAACAATAGACAGAAGGACACGGAGACAGACAGACAGACAGAAAAAAACAGATAGACGATCAGATGGATAAAGTGAACAAAAAATAACAAGAATGGAAAGCAATTAAAAAAATGTTAATAAAATTTAAGGCGTGAAAGACAATCAAAATAAAGAAAAGAACAGATTAAAGATTGAACAGCAAGAAAAGAACGACGGAATGGAAAGACGTAACCACAAGATAATACTAACAGAAAGAAACAGATAAGGCAAGAAGTTAAACTGAGAAGTAAGTTAACCATTTTCAAGGACAGAAAAAAACACACGATATAACCTTGTTGTGGCAGTAATCCCCTAAACTTTGACGTAATGGCAAAGTCTGAGGCTTGGCATTCTCTTCCAAAGTTAATTGGTGAAGACTACAGAGACTAACACTTTGTTTAGCTGTAATGAGTCCCTGCAGGCGATGCTATTATTGCCATCGGGAGAGAGTTCCATTGCTGAACTTCTAAGCTCCGTTATAATGAACTTATTATTTATAGGCTGAGATCATTACAGTGCAATTTAATTCTTTCTTGTTAGGTAATATTTGATCACAAGAGTTTAGTGACTGTCACTGACTGACCATATGGCTTCAATACTTTTTTGGTGGAGATGGGGTGGGAGTGTGGTCGGGTGATGGAGGTAGGGGGAGACGTTGTGGCTGAGAAGTTACGTCGTCCACCTAATATTCAGAATGTACCGGGTTCGATGTCTGCTTAGGGATGTTACTTTTTTCCTAGAACGGTTGACATGTAATGGTATCTCGCGGCCCCCTGATCTCTTGGTTAATGAAATCGACACTTAACCTTATCGGATAAGGATCAAAATCAAGAGCTGTGCAAGTTGTGTTGACCCATGGCAGTTGAAAATCGAAGAAATCAGAAAGGGTATGCCGGAAGATACCAGTTCAGGAAAACATAATGTTTGGAAAGGTAAACCTACCCACGAGGAGATAGGGCCCGTGATATTGGACATAATCTGTCTAGAGGAAGCAAAAGGATATAGGATAGAAATTGTCTGGGGAAAACACACGTTACACATGTGTATATTGGATGGAATCTGTCTAGAGCTGTGGTTCTCAAACGGTGGGGAAGTAACCAACAGGGGGGGAATTTTAGGGTTTCCAAAGTAGGAATTAAGATTATTTCAAGATCGCGTTAATACAAGAACCAATTACTTGATATTGTTTTTCTCTCCATACTTTACGGTACTGTACTTCTCGCTCTTCTGAAATTCGCTTTATAACGTAAGTAGATCCTCGAATCACGTTTCATGTAGACGTCTAGGCTTGTTGTAGTATGTGTTATTAAAGTTAGCTTCAATGTTTACGTATACTGTGTAGGAGCTGGGTGGATTTATAGGGAGGAAATACAAGCAGACGGGGGGGGGGGGCTGGTCGAAGAATGACGTTCTGGACATATGGGTAAGGGGTGCATGGGCCAAAAACGGTTGAGAACCTCTGGTCTAGAGGTAGAACACCGTACACGCAGAAGTCGGACACACCGACCTCTGAGGTATGTAACTCGGTGTGACGCACTTCTTATGTTCTACTCTATGAGTACCGATGATAGAAATGTAACGGAAGAGCTTAAACGCAGAACAAACATAGCTCGATACACAAACTGAAGCAAGTGAAACCTACATGGATTGAACAGTTACAACAACAACAGTCAGAAAACTGAAATCAAGCGTATTTCTTGTTATGCGGGAGTCACCCTGACGAAGTGGTATCACCGCCTGCTTCGAGCTCCGAAGATAATGCATTCCATCCAGGCATACGTCGTTCTGTTCAATAGTGCAATTTTTTCGTAGGCTCCTGGGGGTCGTCTTTGGAACTACGAAGTCCGTGCTCTGTGTGACGCTGTTGGCAGGCCTTTCTGCGGAACGAGACCGAGCCAAATGAGATGAAACCTGGTGCAACAAAGACGACCCGTTATTTGTTTTTATTTGTTGTTCCTGTCATGTCCTCCTTTAAAGTGTCGTCCCTGGAGTGAAGAGAGTCAACACCCACATTATAATATTTTTTTTCCTCTTTATCAATATCCTGGAGAATCCACCAGCTTCCGTCCAACACACTCCATCAGCCCGTGGACACCTTCCTATCACTCTCTCACTGTCGTACTATGCCCCCTCTCGTACTTCCCCAACGCAACATACTCCACAACTCTTGCTTCTAAAAATTAATAAAGATTAATTTATTAAAAGAAAAGTGTAACGTATATGAGACGTCAATGCGAAGACAATGTGTGTCGTGTATTATAACATAAATGTATGTGTCAGCCTTCAAAGTTCAGGATCATAGTGTACACATCATGGCAAGGATCACACGACATCATTCGAGTCAGTACGATAAACCTCACCGAAGTCGTATCCTTCTCTCCAGACATGTCCTCCTCCAGGAACTCTGATGACCATGAGATCTGAATCCCATGTAAATATATAATCCGTGGAAAAAAACTGTTATTGTCCCTAACACAACTGTTCCTAACAGTTTATAGAAACTCCGGCTTCATAATTCCGGCGCGGTGAAACAAACATGGAACACTGTCCTATGAACAAGACTTTTTGTCTCTTGATAAATGTTCACTAGTTCTCACTATTAAAAAGTTATTGTCTATACTCCAACAGAGTCCTTTATTTTTGTTCTAGTCATAAGTGAACTGAATATCCATCACTACTGGTGTGTTAAAACTGGTATGACCTAAACTCATTCGGTATTTATCCGGTAGGATACCATTCAGCTCCACTGAGCAATGTTGATCATCTTCCTCTAGCATAATCTCTGTTGTAAAGTTGCTGGCCAATCTTCCTGCGCCAAACTTTATCCGGGATCAGATTTTCTCTGGGTTTCGTGTTCTTCATTCCAACCAGAGGGACCTGTAACATAAATCATATAACCGGTGATAGCCTCCCCGTCACTGATCTCTATTAGATGATCGTGGGCCATCTTCCTCGCTCAGAAAATACAATGAACCTACTCTGTCAGAGACAGATGACTGAACACATAGGTTATCATCAGGCCAAGACAAGAAAAAAAAATCAACAAACAGAATACGGACCCCCGCCCACCAGGGACCCCTACTGGAATCTCCCAATTATCCCTCATTACTCAATTCTCAACTAGTAAAGCTTATCGACACTTCACTAATCTATTAACAACTAACAGAGCCAAGTATCACTTCCCTACTCTAGCTAGTTTTCCACTAACAGTGCTAATCATCACACTTTAGTTTTAACAAGGCTACAGCCTATATTAATTAGAACGAATATTATAATAGGTTATACCTTACGGCACTGCAGTTTACACTAAATTACATCTAATGGTAGCCATACAGGCTCGTGTAAACTAAATCAAATATCTCCTTCACACGTTAGATGTTCTAACTGCTGCAGTGACAAGCATGTCTGCCTAGATCCACATTTTCAAGTTCCCCTAGTTGGTCCCAACTCGGGTTTTTATGGCAACTCCTAAAGTTGATCACGTGACATTTTCCTTTATGCCCACACAGGTGGCATATTGGGCAGACCCTCCCTTGTCAGGGATCCATCCTCCCTGGCTCCATTAATGTTAGATTTGTCATCACTGGTTTTGACATCCAAAACAATCTAGAGAGTTACTGTACAGTTCCAACAAAGGGTTTCGATACCAAGCTGCCAATCATGGTTTTCCAAACAACCTTACATTGTGCACGTGACGTTGTTGATGTCCTGCAGGTGTTCCACTGTTTCCAATAACAAGCCCTCAACTTTCTGTCATGTGGTGACAGTAAAATCCGCCATTCCGTTTGATGTCGGGAAATACCCAATGACAGTCTGACCGTTTTCTCCCTAGTCGGGCACTTCCGACCTGTTGATAAACTGTCAATCTTCTGTTCAGTGGTGACAATCCCAGCCGCCATTTCGCCTGATGTCCGGAACTATAAATGAAAGACAGTGCTGTTCCATGTACTGAGATGGGCAATTCTATGTGATTCTATCTGTTATTGAACTGTCAACGCGGTGTCTGATTCAGCGCACTCACTTCCCAATGATTACTATTTGCTGAACCGATGTAACTCGTGCAGCTGTATTTATTTACCGTCGTGCGGATTAGGACATCCAATTAGTTTTTACTGTTATAAAAATAGTTGTCGCTGGCAGATAGTCCGTTTTATCAGAAAGCCTCTATAATAATCAACTGGGTAAACGCAAGGTTTTATTTTGTGACAGTTCCAAACTTTAATATTTAAGAAATCGACAAAAACGCACGTGTCGTGTTTGAATATGAATGTGAGTTAGTTAGTTGCATTTCCTTTACAGAATATAGCAGTCAACATTAGCATTTTTTGCTGTTGTGATCTCTTGGCAAGTAGTTTGCTATTGGCAAACCGTATTGGCTACTACGTGCAAATGATTACTGTCATTGAAATTAGGGACTTGAAATGCTAGAACAATGAGTGCAGATGGAAAATTAGAACATATCAAACAAGAAATGGAAAGAGAGAAGATTAATATTTTAGGAATGTGCGAAAAGATGGAAAGGGGCTGGGATCAAGATAGGAGAGGATTGTAAGATTATGTATTCTGGGGGAGAAGAACGGTAAAGAGGTGTAGCCATTATATGGAATCGACAAACATCAAATTCTGTTAAAGGATATTGGGCCGTGTCAGACTGAGTTCTGTTAGTAAAATTAAACGGAAGACCTTTTAAAATAAATGTCATTCAAGTATGTGCTCAAACAAATGAATGCAGTGAAGAAAGCATAGAGGAATTTTATTATGATTAAAAACCAGGTAGATTACATCCTAATTAGCAGAAGGTTTAGAAATGCGTTAATAGTCGTAAAATCAGACCCAATGCAGACAGTTACAGTGACCACAGATTAATTACAGGCACAATTAGGGTAAAGTTAAAGAAAGTTAAGTATACAACAGGAAACCCTAAATATGATTTGTTCAAATTGAAATCTGACAAAGAAATACAAGATAATTTTAACATAGAAGTAAAGAACAAATGTGATATATTGTCTAATCTAGGGATTCACTTTCAAGATGTGAAATGGGAAATGTTGAAGAATTCAGTCAGATGTGCTGCAGAAATATATAAACCATAATTAAAGAAATTGGGTCGTAAGACATGGATGACTGAAGAAATTTTACAATTAATGGAAACAATAAGACAGAATAAAAATAATCCTGCCAAATACGTAGAAATTCATAGAAAAATCAGAAAATTATATAAGGAGGTAAAAGAAGCATGGCTCGAGAAAAACTGCATAGAAATTGAAAAACAATACAACAGTAAAAATATCAAACTAATGCACAAAAGTATTCAGGAGCTCACTAATCAAAGTACACATACATCAGCAGGCTTCCTTAAGACAAAATATGGAAAAATCATAATAAGAAAGATCAGATGTTACATGTATGGTCAGATTATGTGTAAAATCTGTATGATGATAACAGAGAAAAACAGTATAATGCTCACAATAATACGGAAGGACGATCCATTTTGAAGATGGAAGTTCAGAATGCTCTTAACCGTATGAAATCTGGCAAGAACCTCGGTTCAGTCAGCATCACAACAGAAATGATTAATGCTTTAGAAAAGTATGAAATAAATAAAGTTAGCAGATTGCTGAATACAATATATGATACTGGAAATTTACCTCATGAATTACATAACTCTGTATTTATTGCAATCCCAAAGAAATCAGGAACCTTGGAATGTGTTCAACATCGTGCAATTAGTATAATGTGTCACATCACGAAGATTTTGCTAAGAATTATCATACATAGAGTTAGGAAGAAAATTCAAATCGAAATAGGAGAAGAACAATGTGGGTTTGTAGAAGGCAGGGGTACAATAAATTGCTTCATTGACTGCACAAAAGCTTTCGATAAACTGAGACATGTCGACATGATAAGGATGCTTGAATATCTACAAATTTATGGAAAAGACCTTAGACGTGTAAAAACATTAACATATATTGGAAACAAAAAGCTGCCATAAGAATTGATAATGAAGTAAGTCAATATCAGCCTGTTAAGTGAGATGTGAGACAGTGATGTGTAGTATCTTCAGATCTGTTTTCCCTGTACAGTAGAAATATAGAAGATATGGAAGGAATCAACATTGGGAGACGATACATCAATAACATTAGATATGCAGATGGTAAGTCTTGATTGCAGACAATGAACAGGACCTGCAATATTTAGTAGATGCGGTTGTTGCACACTGTGAACAACTTGGGTTAGATTTGAATTGTAAGAAAACACAGATTATGGTCGTCACTGGGAAGAAGGAAATACCACAATGTAAAACTGATAATGGGAGAACTGATAACACTGTGGGATAAGTGCATCAATGTTAATGGAAATTATGTTGGGAAATAAAGGGACAATGTATTTATACAAATAAACTAGTTTCAAGTTGTTATCATATTTAGTTATTTTTCTACAACCATTTGTGACTATACTTATTAACTTACCCTCGTATGTTTTATACGTGGGCTTGGGATGCCACACTAAGTATTTATAACTTACATCATTATATGTATCTGTGATTATGTTATAGCATTTACATTCTTGTATGTTATCAGTCCATGATTTTGAATCTCCGTTATCTCGCTGCTTATATTCTAATGCAAATACACTCTAGAGCAGAGGTTCCCAATCCATGGCCCGCCGGCCACTTGTGGCCCACCAGCTGTCAGAAAGTGGCACGCGAGGCCTCTTTTCAGTCAAGAGTTCACAATAGAGGAGGATAATGTTGCAGTCTTCATAAATCCGTTCGTATTTCCTGATGCCAAGCTCTGTCAATTACAGCAAAACTTTCAGCACGAAGTAATTGATTTGAAATGCAATTCTGCACTGAGATGTGAATTTCTGGAGCTGCCTGCTTCACCTTCAACTGATCATTTGATTTCATTCTGGCGACTATTACTTGTCGAACAATTTGAACACATACGTCTATTCGCCCAGAGATACATTTGTCGTTTTGGTTCGACTTACAGATGCGAGCAGTCGTTTTCCGCAATGATCGTTAAAAAAACAAAAAGCAACGTTCCACTCACCGATAGTAACGAAACTGCGCTTATGTCTTTGGGCACGATAGATTTGTGCCCAGACATTGATAAACTGGCATCTGAACTGAAGTCACTGGTTATGAAGAACAGTTACAGTTGTAAATTAATTACATTAAATGCGATTTTCGAAATTGATTAAAAATTTATTGTTAAATGAACTGTTGATTGTAAACCCCCCCCCCCCCCCAAAAAAAAAAAATGGCCGCAGTGTAGTACAAACACTGATTGCCATTAAAGTTTTAGAATTTTGTTGACGAAAGTTAAGAAAGGTAAGAATGGTATTGCACGACTTTCATAATTTTATAACGCTGTGGCCCGCTTAACTACCAAAAATAGTAGATATGGCCCTCGACTTGAAAAGCTTGGGAACCACTGCTCTAGAGGAGCATAGTTTAAAGGAATCGTGATGTGTGACGTGGCCGGAGTCGAACCAGTTGTTTTTCCACAAGAGTGGTTCCGAGTAGCTCGCAATGTCTACATTGTGTCCTAACAAAGTCATTTGTTTATGCTCTGTATACGAAATAAGGGACATACATGGTTGATGGATTGTGGTATAGGCCTCAGGTTTGGACTGTACTGACATCGAATCCCACAATATGGCTGAGCTATGTTAGAACTATTGTTCTCTAATGATAACACATGTCACCCTGCTCTCTTGAGTAGGAAGACCGGGAGCTTAGCTTTCTCAGATAAGGATGAGAAACAGAAAATCACGTATGCAAATTGTGTAAGTATTCCACAGCAGTTGACATCACTAAGAGTATGTCGCGAGGTTGACTCCTTGGTAAACTTTACAATGGAAAACCAATTGTAGTCATATAAGTCTCGTTAGCTTAAATGCGATCTGTCACCTTAGGTACAATCTGTCAAATTAGATGCGATCTTTCACCCTAGAAGCGATCTGTCACCTAAGGTGCGATATGTCAAATTAGATGCGATCTTTCACCCTAGAAGCGATCTGTCCCACTGGATGCGATCTGTCACCTTGGATGTGATATGTCACCTTAGATATGATCTGTCACCTTAGATATGATCTATCACATTACTCATGTGTCACCTTAGATGTGATCTGTCACCTTAGGTACGATCGGTCAAATTAGATGCGATCTGTCACCTTAAAAGCGATCTGTCCCATTGGATGCGATCTGTCACCTTGGATGTGATATGTCACCTTAGATGCGATCTATCACCTTGGATATGATCTGTCACCTTGGATATGATCTGCCATATTAGTCATTTGTCACCTTAGATGTGATATGTCACCTTAGATGTCATCTGTCACCTTAGATGGGATCTGCCACCTTAGATGTGATCTGTTACCTTAGATGGGATCTGCCACCTTAGATGTGATCTGTCACCTTAGATGGGATCTGTCACCGTAGATGTGATCTGTCACCTTAGAGTTGATCTGCCACCTTGGAATAATCTGTCACCGTAGATGTGATCTGTTATTTTGGATGTGATCAGTGTAGAGAAAATAAAGCTAATATATAAATGCCGAATTCAGACATACTGATCTCTGAGGATCATCAACTAAGTTTGGAAGCACTCACTTCGAAAGCGGAACAAAGAAGAAATATGCGCAATTCGTCAATGCTGTCTGCACCGTTTGCATTATAAAGCATTCGCGCCAAATCTGCGGTGAGACTCCGGCGATCAAACCCAAACAGGATTCCCAGGATCAAATGTTAGAATGGCATCTTCTGGTTTCTTCATCATAATCCTGTGGGCTATTATGTGCAGCACCCCCCTTCTCCCCCCCCCCCCCCTCCACCCAAAAGAGTATATTGAAATGTCTCTCTAAGCCAGATGCCCTGCTTTGATAATTCATTCTATCAGTGCTGGTTGTTCGGAAAGCATTGGCTACCTCAATCAATCAATCATTTGCCATGCCGGAAAGCGTGGGCGGTCATGACTCGCTATGTCACTCGATCACCAGAGTCGTGGATCATCTCAGTGTTCCTGTCTCGTCCATGCCATGTGGCCAAGCCATCCAGGTATTTTCCTCTCGGTCTTCCTCTTGGTCTGTTCCCTTCGATCTTGCCAGCTGTCACTAAGTTCTCCAATCCATTTCTTCTCATAACATGTCCAAAACATTTTTACTGTCTACGTCTAATTTCTCTAATCAATTTGCGAGTTTCATTTGTCTCCTGTAGTACTTGGTCATTGGTTTTTCGATCTGTCCATGGTATTCTTTGCATTTTCCTCAGAAACCACATTTCTGCAGTCATCAGATGTGTTTCAGCTTGATTGCACATTGTCCAAGTTTCACATCCATACAAAAGAACAGGCTCTATGTATCCCCTCAACACTCTTTTTCTTGTTTCAATTGACATCTTTTTATTGGTCAGAATGTTTTTCATCTTGCTGAAGGCTAACTACTAAACGTAAATAAGACTGCCAGTTAAATCACACACAGTCATAAATGATGAGGTTGATTTCGACATTCTGTAAAGAACATGCAACTAAATTTTAATTCATACTCTCAACTGACGCCGTAATTCTGATCGTCTCCGCCACATGCCATAGTAATAGTGCTTCATTTATGTCAATAATATTGCTGCCATCACAGACTACTCTTTGTATTTCCTAGAAGCCTATATACTAAACTCAATCAAACAGGTGTGTGATGTTTACAATTAATTTTATGTTGTATAAAATATGTTTAATGTCATAGCGACATTGGAGTCAAAATAAACGTTGTTATTGAAAATAAAAGTGGTGTGTGTGTGTGTGTGTGTGTGGGGGGGGGGGGGGGTATGTTATTTCTGCCAAGTTGTCACTGTAGTCCAAATAACACAAACTTTTGATAACAAGTTTGGTAAATTGGTAAAACACACACACACATACAAGCCAGTATTTTTACCGATGTCTTCTTTATCAGTGAACAAACAATAAACAAACATAGATACACCAGAAGAATACGTATTGCATCATCCGAAATGTAGTCTGATCAACAGATTTGGGCTGTTACTAAAACTATTGCCGGGCTCCGTGGCGAAGCTGTTACGCGCGTTCGAAAAAACATCTCCACGCGATCTGGCAGCAGACCGCCTTGCGTTAGTTTTTTTACGAAATGGTATTGGTGCTGGTCGTTCAGAAAGCAAGAATCCAACTACTGAACGTAAACTTGCCAAGAGATCACAACACCAAACAATGCGGATGTTGACTGCAACGTCCTGTAAAGTATATGCAACAAACTTTTAAGTATACAGTATATACATTTAGTATAGAGGAGCGGCTGGCCGAGTTTCTAAAACGCCGGATTCTCCTTCGGGAGACCCGGGTTCGAATCCTCGGTAAGGTGTGTGATTTTTTTGATTGTCGGGAGCAAAAAGAAAATCCTAGCCTGCACAGTTCACGGCGACTGCACTAGCCAGGCCGCCTTAATTCCTCAGGCTCAAGACCCCCTCCCCCCCATACACCGCAAGGTACTATACTGACAGTCAATGACAGTTATGACATGACATTTAGTATATACATTCTACAGTTGAATATTTAAATGTCTTATTCTTCTTCATGCATTTCACATGACTTTTGTGACAATGTCTACACGCAGCCTGTATTGTGAACTATCAGTACTGCCTGATACCATGTTCCTCCGCACCATTATGTCGTCTGTGATGTTCCCAACATTCTTCTATAAAACCACATCTTGGCATCTTCCACATAATTCCTCAGTTGACTGTTGTCAAAAACACTGCCACCTACTGCCTATGCCATGTAGAACATGTGGGGGACGGGGAGGAGTCTTGAGACAGGAATTAAGGCTTCCTGGCTAGTGCAGTCGCCAAGAACTGTGCAGGTTAGGGTTTTCTATTTGTCCCAACAACAGCAAAAAACAAACAAATCTACACCTTACCGAGGGTTCGAACCCAGGTCTCCCACAGGAGAACCCAGCATTCTAGCAACTCAGCCAAGCTCTCCTCACTTGACTATTAATTGTCCATATTTTGCTTCCATACATCAGTACTGGCTCGATATATCTTTTCAGAACTCTTTTCCTTACCTCCATTGAGCAAAGATATATGGCTGATAATATTTGTATCTTGTGAAATATTTCAATGATCTGAAGGATAATTCGCCGACATGAACTACGGGAAATCGAAACTCCTACAAACCAGACCCCGCAGCTTACGGCAAGTCAATAGTTGATTTGACTAGTGACGACTCGCAAACGCTCGGATAGAATTAGTTCATATTTACCGTGTTAAGAGACCGGGAAACTCTTAAGTCGGGAGTAATTTCAAGAAAGGCCCTCTTGAGACAAATCAAACAGAAGCAAGATTGACTCTGCGGGCACTTCGCTGTCTGGGATATCAATATCGCCATTTCAAGATAGTCTCTTGGGGAGAATAGAGGATAGTTGAGAGTAAATTGACTAATCAGATGTTCCGTTGACAGAATTTCTGGAACAAAGGCCTGCGGGTGTTTCAATCCTCGGGGCAAACAATAACTGGCAGATTTTATCAAAATGGTTCATGCTTCTGATGGCAAAATCTGTAGGCATGGCCTACGAGTATCTGTTTCATGCTCTTAGCTGGTGAAATGTGATCTGGCTTTCCAGGTCGATCCAGACTGAATGAGCACCTGGAAATGTTTTGGGAAATAAAGCTGGTCAACGTGATCCTGACAATATGACCCATCGAGCGCCAATTGACCTAAATGTTGACTAACACCAGAAGCTCAATAGGCCTCAAGGCGTGCACAACTGTCTTTTATTGTTTTTACTTAAATCTACGTTTGTAGCGTAAATTCTGTTTGTGGTTTTTCGCAGAACTTCATAATATCTTGTCTTTAGTTGGCATGTCTGCTGTTTCTTAAACGCGGGCGTACATTTTAGTATATATAGCTTCTTACACGGAAAGTAAACAATCAAATCTTAACTAAATGTTGCTGCCATTGTTGTCTTTTCCGCCATCAAGTGTATTTTTAATCTTGTTCTTGTTTTTCCCCTCCTCATCTGTATCTGTTCATCTTCTTCTCTTTCATATAGTTTTTTTTTTAGTTGTTATTGTTTATATTCTACTTCTTCTTCTTCTTAAAACTATTATTATTCCTCCTTCTGTACTCACTGTCCGCATGAGAAATTGGTTGTTATATCTCCTCACTCGCTCTCGAAGACGACATCGACTTGCTTAATCAAGCTTCACCTTTATGTCATGCAGTGGACGTACTGACAGAGCCACGTCGGTATCGGTCAGCTGAGTTCGTACCGCATTGACGATATTAAGTGACTCTGCCCATTCTTCTTCCTGCTTGTATAGGGGCGTTTTTATAATGTGGTCCTCACTTTCATTGCCCTTTACGCCGGCATGATCAGGTGCAAGCATCTAGATGTGTGATATCTGGGATGATGCTTGAGTGCAGTTTAAGTGTTCAGCACTACGACTGCCATTGACAATGTTCTGTTTTTACCTTCTTATGCGCCTAGCCTCATTTTACCTAACAAAACATCTCTGTTTTTACATGCTTTCTAAATATTCGCCAGCAAAGTCTCTGCCTAAGACCAATTACCTTTGAGAAGGAAAATCGAACTTATTACTTGGAGATGGCTCTACAGTGAGGAACTGTAATTATGCTGCAGGAGTCATCACTGTACTTCCCTGCTGTGCTTCAATATCTCTCCACAAGAATGTCGCCGGTTATTATTGTAACAATAGCATTGCAAAAATTGTGTTAACATGACGTTTACTGTATCTCCTTGTTCACGGTTTCATTGGTCTCCTCTCAGGCAGATCCGGGGGGGGGGGGGGGTTAAAAAAAGGGAGAGGGTGGGGTTGGTAAGGTTCGGCTTGACAATATGCAATATTCAAAACTTCATATGCAGTGAAAGAATAGCTGATCTAATTCAAGTAATACACTTCATTATCCTCACTTACATATAATAGAAGATTATATGTGGCTCTACGTTTTCGTCAATGCTTAGTTAACAGAACAAAGGATATTTCAAAACAAACTGCAGTGATAATACGGGGAATATCACAAGCTCACAAATTCGCTTACCGAACATTTGTGTGTTCCGTTCTTCAGTGTGGGGGTAAAAGCTTGGCAATTAGTAATAGCTTCGTGAAGGAATTGGAAGCAGTGCAGATATGCTTTTTTGAGAAGAATGCTGATAATATTACCGACAGAAAACCGCTGATATTTTGCGAGCTGCAAAAAGCTGCATGTTACATGATCACTCATCACAACCAATATTCATGCCATCTGGCGTTAGTCACCACGTCTGTGCACATCTGTATCGTGTACTGTTAATCATTTCTGATACTGATATTGTTCCATGCTATGTTGCTAACAAACCTAGCATCTTCTCTCTTGATCTCTATCTGTCACCCTTTCGCTTCATGTTTCTCGTAGTCACGAGGAACTTCTGTTTTCCCCGACTCATGACGTGCTTAAATCTGTAAGGGATTTGTAGTGTATATTTAGAGAAGATGTGCATCATAGAATTTAAACATTTGTGGGAAAATAATAGAGAAGCGAGCAGAGCAGGACTGGAATATATATATATATATATATATATATATATATATATATATATATATATATATATATATATATATATATATATATATATATATATATATATATATATATATGGAAACCTTAACTGGGGCAATACATAATATATGCAACGCCAACGCCATCACACTATCAGACAACATAGAGGATTGAAGAAGAGTCGTGATCGCCGATGTATGCTCCAGATAAGGCACAAGTAGAACATGATAATATGGACAAATGTATAAATAACAACGGCACTCACCAGCCGCTTCCAATTAACAAGTGTCACCCCGAAAAAACAAGTATGGCGCTGCTATGTTTTGGATTCGACATGTTCCTAATGTGTCATTAGCTTTAAATATGTATGTTATCCATTGTGTCCTCAAATCTGTATTTCTTAGTGGCATTCAATACTTTTGAATACATTTCTCTCGCAGTATCAGTTTTCCTAATGGTTCCACATCAATAGATAGTTAAGGAATGATAGTCATGAGCCTCACACACTCTAGTTACGCAGTACATTACTTGAAACCAAACCATAGATACTATTACTTATGATATAACCTTGTGTCGACACTGAAAAATATAGGCACAGAAAGAATTGTGTCTGTAGGGTGATTTGAAATCAAGATCTTCTCACTGGCCGGTGACCACCCCTCTCTAATGGCTTTTACGTCATGTTGAGCTTTCTACACTTTACTTCCCATTTCCGGCTGCTGTAACACACAGACGAATGAATACAAATAGGGTCCTAATTATTTTGTTTTTCATTTTAATGTTCGGCTATTTGGATCCCTTCAACACGCTTCCCTAATGTAGCGTACCCCATTTCATAGTTTGTGATCCTCGTTTATTGTTTTCTTTGCAGACTACTAGAATAATTGTTTACATAGAAACAACGATATGTTGACAGAAGAAATACGTCTTCTTGCCAGATATTGTCAATAAATGGATATAAAGGATTAGCGTATAAATATAAAACAGGTCGTTTCTCATGCAATGGGGCGTATTGAATATAAAGTGAAAGGTCCAAATGTTTATTGAACAGTTAAGGCTATATGAGTGGTGTAGACATTGTCACGCAGCAGATATCTGAATGAAGAAAAGCATCTTTTTGATATGCATATTATTGTTTATTTACCCAAGAAAACATCACGCTACTTTCTTTAACAAAGTGGCTGTTTGACTAATTTACTTTCTTTTTTGAATTGTTTATAAGAAATGTTATAGCTCTTGGGCCTTAACCATGTGCGTTCAGTCTCCCTATGGATAAGGACGTATATCAGCACTGATTGCTAACCTAACACATTAAATGTGACTACAACTTCATTGTCCAAACCCATATTTACTGCGAAATCGATGCTTTCTTGTGTATACTTGCAATTTGTATAGGTGAGGAAAAACAATGTATGGCATATGTGTAAAGGAAGTTTACATATTTACGCAGGCGTGTAAAGTGTAATCTCCTCATGTACACTAGCCTGCGATTTTAAGAGTTGATGTGAACTCATCTCGTTACCTTCTCTAACAATTTTAAGAGCATAAAAATATTACTTGGAACCTGCGTTATGTTTTATTCTACCTCAGAAGTAATGGATAAATATACATATCACAAAAAGCACGTCCTTTGCAAAACATTGCTTTCATCACTGTCCGCTAGAGGGATTTATCGATTCTTTCCATTCTCTGCCTCATACATTTTCACGCCTAAGATGTCTTCAATGTGCCCATCTTCCTGTTTATTGACCCCTGTGTCTTATTCCGTGGACCATGTCTTCTGTCGTCACTACTTTTCTAAACCACTGTAATATAGGAAATATTTCAGAGGCATGATGCTGTTCCTGTACTGGATTTCTTCGAGTACAAATGTATCGATAGAGATATAAGGGAAGACAACGAAAGAAGCATCTTGCATTTTTGACAGCCTTTTGTCATGGCAAACTGCTGGACGTATATTTTTCCAGGAATCACGAACAGCCAAAAAATGCTGGGATTGATCTCTACGACATGTAAAGGATATGCAACTAACTTTTGTCATGGCAGTGGAGAAGCATGATCGTCCACACCAGTCGTCATGTCAATGTATAATTACATACCTATTGGCAATTATAACATCAGATGGAGTATGCACAAAAGAGAATTAAGAGCAGAACATGCCAAGCAAAAGTTGCATTTCATAAAATGAAAAATATTTGATTCAATAATTGACAATCACTGAATGTAAGAATAAGAGAGCTCAAATGTTACATCGTGATGATTGACTTTCAATCATGGAGATGAATGAACCCATTAGGAAGAGATTAGAATAAACGGAAATTGGGTTCCTGGGACGAATGTTGCGCATAGTTTGGATTGCCAGAGAACACACCTACGATTTCCCAGAAGAGACCAATGAAATTACAACATTATATACAACTGCCGGCTTCCTGGCCTAGAGGTTAGCAAATTTTCTCCTTAATCTCGTATACTCTCGTAAGTAACGTGACTACGGTGAGAATCAACAGTGGTTCGAATCGCGTCGGTAACTTACGGGGTGTGTAAGCCGGCCGCTCAGAAAGCAATGGCAAACTACTGAGCGTGATCTTGCCAAGAAATCAACAATCAGCTGAAAGATGCTGATGTTGACAGCGATGTCCTGTAAAGGATATGAAAACATTTTTTTATATACAACTACAAGAATGAGACAAACACCATTCTTGATGTTTGCTGAGAAGGAAGGTATTGGAGAATATCATGACAGCCGGCACGATTACAAGCACTAAGAGAAGCGAATATATATATATATGTGTGTGTGTGTGTGTGTGTGTGTGTGTGTATGCGCGCGCGCGCGCAAGTGTGTGTTGTTCACGTTTAATGAGTCTAGGGTTGCGGAGAGAACGAGACGAGAGCGTAAATATGAAGAAATACCAGCACACTACGAGAAAAAGATACATGATTGAGAGAGAAGACGGTCAAGAGGTGGCGAGAAAGATCAATGAGTAGATAGAATGGGAACGAAAGCAATGGTACTGATAATTAAATGACACTATGTTAGATATTATTGACGGGCGGTGAGAGGCATTTTTCTTTTCTTTTTTTTTTTCATGAGGAAAAACAAAAACGATTCTCAAGAGTATGGAGATATCTATCATAGGGCGATCGAGATTTAAGAGGCTTGACCTGAATATCAGATTCCCCAAATGGCGGGTATTATTAAAACGTGCGAAAACCGAATTTCATGTTACTATTAATGTTAAGATCTTTCCTAAATCTTCTCGCCAAAAGTAAACAGGTTCCTTGAACTCGGTTTATGGTACGTTTGCGTATGATGGTATTAACTAGAAATGGGGAACATTTGTTTCTGCCAAGGGTCATTTTGATTTTTATAAGGTCATTCACGGACCTCACAAAACTATGAACTGAAAAATTAACTTGATTTATGTTTTAAAAAAACAACATTTAATTAGCTCACCACAAATGACACGGTTGGAACTGCTTCACGTTGGTGAGACTTGTGATGTTAGTTGGTATTGATTGTATTCATACAAGATCCATTGATGATTGCTTGTAAAGTTTTAAATTTATGTAATTCCAAGTCGTAACCAACGCTGTTTTTGGCAGGGCTGGACAAATAATTTCTCGGGCCTTATAAGACCCGCTGGCCTGAACTTTCCATGCCTAGTTATCTCAAGTGTAATCTTCTCGGGAATCTCATTTCTGTTGTGATTTTAATTTTCTCTTTTTCTGTCATTGTCCAGGTTTGGCATTGGTAGCATAGTGATGGTATGAAAATCTTCTTGTAGAGTGCTTTCTTACTAACTATTGAATATTGATACATGTTTGTTCTTTAGTATTGGTGCCATTTGTTCAATAAGTTAATTTGCATTATTACATCTATTTTCTATCTCATCTTCTGATTTGCCATTTGATGATATTATACTTTATAGGTACTTGAAGCTCTTTACTTATTTCAAGGGATGTTCATTTAGGTGAATCGTTGTTATTTTTTCTACTTTGTTATAGTTATTACCTCTGTTTTGCTTATGCTAATTTTCATGCTATGTTCCTTGCACATTTCATTTAGACTATTCATGTGGCATTGTAATTCAGCTTCTGATTTTGCTATTAGTGTTTGATCGTCCGCAAATATGACTTCTTTAATGGTGTAATTTGCCGATAATAAGCTCACCATGCAGACACCCGCTAGAATATTGAATGTGACATTGAGGAATTCATAACATGTGTTTGTAGCAAATAAGGAATTGGGACGCTTAGCAAGGTATCTAAATCAGCCTGAACTGCTTAAATTGAATACAGAAGATTCACGTAATATACCACCACATATACATAAATGCATGTCCTTATGTGTTCCTATCTCCATTTTCTGTCATATTACTTTTGCTTTTCATGCATATGTCAATCAGGACATTTCTATATGACCGCTTACATATACTTAAGGCAACGGAAATTGCTTTACCGATAATCAGCTCACTAAAATTACAGTTTATCTCTTTTTATTTCTGTGTCCTCTGCCATACCTTTGCCATACACTTTATAGCTTTCATTCGTGACGTTCGGGGGATATGTAATTGTACATTTCTAATATAGAGGTCTTTTTTATCTGGTTGTTGACTGTAAAGAGCATCTAGCTATGTATATGATTTGTGATGTCTTGTTTGTGCAGCATTTCTTTAATGTGGCTATACACCAGTAGTCATCAATAGGTGCGTTTTATTGTGGTTATAAATGCTTATTTACATACTTGGTTATATGCACATACACATATCCACACACATACACACACACACACACACACAACAAACACACACACACACACAAGCACACGTACACGAAATCTCACGGTCGTATACATACGCACTCAATATATAACATATAACACTCAAACACTTGCACATAAAATATGCGCAAATTAAAACCTTCGCACAAGTACATATGCACACAGATACGTGCATGCACACACAGACAAGCGAACACACAAATGCACATGCACAGACGAACATACACATGTACACAAATACTCACACATAAAAGAAAACAACATACAAACACGTACCAGTTATTATTTAAGCCCTTGTGTTTAGATGGCGGACGCGCTACAGAAATTGATAGCAACTGCCTTAGAAATGTCATGAGCACGGTCGCACGCTTTTACGACGCGTGGCTCGTCGCTTGCCAAAATGAGGTAAAGGCTGGCCATCTGTTTTTCATTGCCCTAACCCTACAAATTGTAATGGAGATATAATATCATAATCCAGAGAAGGAAACTGTTTCACGACAAGTTGATTGTTGTGTTTATGTCCTGGCAAATTTGTGTTGTCTCGACGGTGCCTTTGGTTTAAGGATAGTGAACGCAGTTTAATAATCCCGACCTATCAAGTTCCAAGTCAGCGGCGAGAAGATCGCCTTGCATTGACTTTAACAATGGTATAAAAGTCGACAGGACAGAAATCAGTAATAAACTGCTGAACGTAATATTGCTTATTAAAACGGATTAATGCTGGAGTTGATTGCGGCGTCCTGTAAATAACACGCATATAACGTTTTTTATGCGATTTCTCAAATCAACATCTTGCCCCGTGTCACACACCCACTAGCCTGTCACTAGCCTGTCACTAGCCTGTCACTAGCCTGTCACACACCCACTAGCTTGTCACTAGCTTGTCACTAACCTGTGACTAGCCTGTCACTAGCCTGTCACACATCCACTAGCCTGTCACTAGCCTGTCATACACCCACTAGCCTGTCACTAGCCTGTCACTAGCCTGTCACATACCCACTAGCCTGTCACTAGCCTGTCACACACCCACTAGCATGTCACTAGCCTGTCACTAGCCTGTCACACACCCACTAGCTTATCACTAGCTTGTCACTAATCTGTCACTAGCCTGTCACTAGCCTGTCACACATCCACTAGCCTGTCACTAGCCTGTCATACACCCACTAGCCTGTCACTAGCCTTTCAATAGCCTGTCACTAGCCTGTCACTAGCATTCACACACCCACTAGCCTGTCACTAGCCTGCCACACACCCACTAGCCTGTCACTAGCCTGTCACACACCCACTAGCCTGTCACTAGCCTGTCACACACCCACTAGCCTGTCACTAGCCTGTCACACACCCATTACCCTGTCACTAACCTGTCACTAGCCTGTCACACACCCACTAGCCTGTCACTAGCCTGTCACTAACCTGTCACTAACCTGTCACTAGCCTGTCACTAGCCTGTCACTAACCTGTCACTAACCTGTCACACACCCACTAGCCTGTCACTAGCCTGTCACACACCCACTAGCCTGTCACTAGCCTATCACACACCCACTAGCTTGTCACTAGCCTGTCACACACCCACTAGCATGTCACTAGCCTGTCACAAACCCACTAGCTTGTCACTAGCCTGTCACACACCCACTAGCATGTCAATAGCCTGTCACACACCCACTAGCATGTCAATAGCCTGTCACACACCCACTAACTTGTCACTAGGCTGTCACACATTCACTAGCCACAGTAATTGTTGCAGTTTTCACGTTGCTTTCTCGCAAACATCCATCCAGTGTTTTCCGGACATCAAAGTGAAAGCAGCAGCCGACGGTAGCTGCTTGTAGCGACAACAAAGGCTTTGATACAACGTGTGCCCTTGACATAATGCGACATATGTTCTCTCATTAAGCCGATGCAACAGCCAGGAAGAATAGTTTGTCCATTGATATGACAATTATACTGAACATAACGATGTTTACTTGATAAATACACACATGCTTTTCACGTGGGTTTTTTCTGGTAGACTCAGTGCTATTGTCAATTTAACATCATCGCCATCTTCATCATCATCGAGTGTCTTGCCGACTGGAATGAACTAATCACCAGTAAATAACGTTAAGAACTCTTTTACAGGCGTGACTGTGTATTGTGCATATCGTGCTTGACCCATGTGTTTTATAAATACTCCAAGGGGTTTATTTACAGTCGGCACTTCCAGGGCGGTTTGGTTAACCACACGTCGCCCGCCTTCACTCCCCAAGACATTTCCTGGTATCCATTTTAAGCTGGGTCAACTTGGGATCCCTATCGATTGTTAGTATCCACCTCGATACAGATTCAAACCCATGACCACCTGATGTATCAGTTCGTGCGCTAATATCTGTTTGTTTTCCTCTTGCTCGCTTTGAAGTCAAGCATAGTTCATATGTACTACTTCTAGTAGCACTGAACTGATTTTTGCGTGTGGATTAGCTTTCCCAATCACTAGTGTCCCTCGCCATCAGACATCACATGCCTGCAGAGCAGCCTGCAGAAAGCTTCCACATAACATGAACTCAGTAGCTCCAATGATGATCTCCATATTCCGAGAAAATGCACTCGCGAACAGAACGTCGTACCCAGGAATCGAACCCACAACCTTAGGAGCGCGGGCATATAACGTAGCCACTTCGCCACGGAGAGTGTCTTGTAGGGATTCATTTAC
This sequence comes from Cepaea hortensis, assembly GCA_963921405.1. Taxonomy (NCBI): domain Eukaryota; kingdom Metazoa; phylum Mollusca; class Gastropoda; order Stylommatophora; family Helicidae; genus Cepaea; species Cepaea hortensis. Next base: position 34,768,464 of record OY992882.1, on the reverse strand, counting down.
TTCTTTACTGAATGCCATTATTGACACCCATGTGTAAAACTGGGTTTTATATAGCACGCTCACATTCTTTGTTATAACGTCAAATGGCAGAGATTCATTGCATAAGTTATTCATATATTACTTATTATTACTTTTAAGTAGCTGTTTAATAAGTACATTAGACCACCCTTATAATCGCTAGAGCCGTGTCGGGAATGTAGTTGAAGGCAATTTAAAGGTCGCTGCTACACAGCTTGAGGCACGCTGGCTATGCGATGCTACCTGCTGACAGAGCACTCTTATCTCAGAGGTTATTACATGTACATCTCATTTCGACATGCACTTGTGTAAAAAATATACCTCCATTATAGAGATGCCTACTCCGAGGTAACGGCGTTACTGACAGAAAGCACGACAGGCATACAGACAGACAGATAGGCAGCCAGGTAGAACGAACGAAAGAACGGACTTTATTTTCAAAGGATAACAAATTGGGCACACAGGCCCGTCTTACATTCGGCTCTTCCAAACACTCATCTTTCGTTTATCAATAGTGTAAAATACATTCACTTAAGACTTCCGGTCCCCAGCATGGCGGTTAGGCATTGAACCGCTACGGCCTCTGGAGTATTTATCTTTGTGGCTGCGGTTTGCATTTCGCATTTTCCTCATGTTGGACTGGTAGTATATGGTTCCGTCGCCCTGCTACAGAGTGAGTGCGTGGCGCGACTCTGTGAGCTGTGATATTCACGTGGAATACTTTTGCATGTCCTCTTTTGTTTGTACCGTGACCTGCATGTTCGGAACAATGGCCACCGGCTGTTGCTGAATTGACTGATTTGCCTTTTCGGTTCACGAGTGCATTATTCAGGAGACTCCTGGGAGTCGGCTCTGGAGCTACGCTGTTCGTGATTTATGCGACGCATTCGGCGGGTCGCCCTTAGGAAAGAGACCAAGCCAGGTGAGAAAACCCGAGTCAATGAGGTCTTTCTGGTGACTGCCGATTCCATCGACGATGAACTGTGGTTTTCCTGGATGACTTGTGTGTTGGCATTCTGGCGGCGGCATTATGCATAGTGTATCTGTGCGGGCTGTTGGATTGCCGAGACTCCTGTCTATTCCACTTTTTACATTGGGCATTGAGGAGCATTTTGTGTGATATTCACTGGCACAAGAACGGAGCATAATGGGGACGACCCGTTGCCGTGAAGTTGGAACCTCGACTAACTAACCAACCAACCAACCAACCAACCAACCAACCAACCAACCAACCACCTAACTAACTAACTAACTAATTAAGTAACTAACTACCTACCTACCTAACTACCTAACTAACTAACTGACATTCACATAAGAAAAAAAAACATTGTTAAATGAATGTTGCAGACATAACAATACATATTTAATGTTATGAGACACAACCCCCACCCACCCACACATCCCCCATCCACCCATATATCCCCCACCCAACCACACACACACACACGACCATGCACACATACGTCCCCCCCCCCCATCCACCGATCCCCACCCACACGTCCCACACCCACCCACATTCTCCCAGCTACACACATCTCCCCGCCCACCACACATCCCCAAACACACGTTCCCCCACCCATTCACACACGCACTGGCACACATACATGAACCCACGTACCTAATCCCCACCCACACATCCCCCACCCATCACTTTCCCCCATCTACACACATCGCCCCACCCACACACACATCCTTCACCCATCCCATAACCCAGCAACACTCACTCATCCACATATCCTCCGCCACCCACCCACCACTCCGAACCATCCACACACTCCCGACAACCCAGCCAAACACGCATCCCAAAACCACAGACAGACAGAAAGCTAGGCAGACAGACAGGCAGGTATCTAGACAGGGGGCTTTGACAGACACATACAAACAGACATACGCCGTGATCTCTTCACTGCTAACGTAAAATGCTAACTTCGCATACTTTATGCACTTTTACTCACATATAGCATCAGAAATGCGGTGCATCATGGTTCATTGCATGCACATGTGCAATAGAGGAAGCTGGAATGTTAGACATGTTCTTTGATCTGGGTGGTTATGTTCCGGGACAGACAGAACTACACAACATAATTGGAACCTAATTAGGTAACTACCTGTGCGAACGTGTCATCACCATGTAACGGGCCGTTTGCCGAACTAGCTGACATCACGCCTTTGCGAGAAGGTTCTCGATCATTCACCAGTTCCCCTACCCCGCGCTTCTCGTTGTCACTAATCAGCTAGGTAATTATCTATACATGTCGATGGGAGTATTATGTTTGCTTAGACAATTTACCCACTTCATCTTCTTCTCCTTCTTCCTCTTCGTCCTGTTGTTGTTGTTGATGTTTGTTGTTGTTTTGTTGTTGTTTTGTTGTTGTTTGTTGTTGTTTGTTGTTGTTTGTTGTTGTTTGTTGTTTTGTTGTTGCTGTTGTTTTGTTGTTGTTGTTGTTGCTGTTGTTTTGTTGTTGTTTGTTGTTGTTGTTGTTGGTTGTTGTTGTTTGTTGTTTTGTTGTTGTTGTTTGTTGTTGTTTGTTGTTGTTTGTTGTTGTTTGTTGTTGTTTGTTGTTGTTTGTTGTTGTTTGTTGTTGTTTGTTGTTGTTTGTTGTTGTTTGTTGTTGTTTGTTGTTGTTTGTTGTTGTTTGTTGTTGTTTGTTGTTGTTTGTTGTTGTTTGTTGTTGTTTGTTGTTGTTTGTTGTTGTTTGTTGTTGTTTGTTGTTGTTTGTTGTTGTTCTTCTTCTTCTTTTTTCTCTCTTCTTTCTTCTCTCTTCTTTCTTATTCTTTCTTTCTCTATTTTTTTTTTCTTTTTTCTTTCTTTTTCGTCTTCCTTTTTGTCCTTAAGCAGTTTCCCGCTATATGTCAGTGATGTGAAAGCGCCATCATATTTTGTATTTCTGGATGCGTTGGAATAAGTGGTCAGTCTTTCCCTCAGTCTCACAAGCGACGAGCCCTGGCGTTGAACATGTGTCCGACCGTGCTAGTGGCATTACCAGTACATTTCGCTACCAACTACGCTAATGCGCCTTCAAATCAATTTGTCTTAGCTTTTATTAATTGCACGTGATTCTTTGTATGATTGTCAGATTGATGTGGCTCCTGCCAAGCTAGAGAATACAAACCACTGCATTTAAATATACACAGTTTTGAATGCTTTGAATTACCGGTAGTCTTTAGCGTCTTTGAAAATCCGTAACCTTTTACTTAACAGTCACAATGTTGGAAGTTGACTGTATCAAAGAATATGGACTATTATTTAATTGAATCACACCAGTAACATTGATACACAGCGGAATTATTCCCGATTTAGTATTACTATCACACCATCAAAGTATTCACTTTTGAGATATTTGAAATATTTTCCGCCGTTGTTGGTGAGTTGTTTCACGTGGCGCTATGGACGTTTCGCGTGCCTGGATTGGTCTCTCATGGCCTGCCATTGTTTTACTGACATTATTTGCATCTTGTTTTATTGACATGTCGGGGACAACGGAGGTTGGTCAACGTAAGGACAAGAAGCCAATTAATGTTTTGCTTCTGTTGCCAAAGAACAGGAAGTACATGTTTTCCTATGGGCACGTCTTTCCGGCTTTGGAGATAGCACTGGAGAAGTTAGAAGCAAATGGTTCTCTGCTTCCTGATTACTACATCCATGTTCACTACAATGACACAATGTGCAATGAAGCGGTGAGTTGAATATGTTGTGTGTGTCGATATAATTCATATTTGTCTTTGGTTTTATGTTTAGTAAATTTTCGGTGCCGGTCCTTTGCAAAATGTCGCTTTCATGACCATTGGTACAATGTAAATTAACCCATAGAGAGCATTAGTGGAGATACTCGCAATGGTCTCGCCCTACCTGTGCCCCTCTTCATCTTTCCATTTGTGATGACATACTTCACCTTTCCACTCAATGTTCAAAGCATATGGGCTGGCCTCTTCTGATGCCAGCAACCAGTTCTCTTTGTGAGTTAACATCTTTCGAGATATTTTAACTAATCGTTCTAATCAGTCTAAGGTGTTTTCATAATACTTCTAATAAACCACCTCTCTGCAGCTTTAACATAATTCTTCACTTCTCTGCAAATTATTTATTGTTGGCTCAATGAAGGCATTAAGAACTGTTTCTTCATCCCTATTGACAGCGATAGATTGTAGAGAACACTCTTCATCTTGTCAATCCGCCTTTCCTTGGATTATTCTGAGTTAACTTTCCTATACCTTCCCTCCGCCATTACTAAGGTGCACAAAATACTGAAATACGTTGACTTGTTTCAAACTGATTCCATTCAATTTGATGTTGTATTAAGAAGACATTTCTTTCTTTGAAAATCTCTTTGCAATGACCATTACTTTTGATTTTTATGTTTTTCAGACTAAGTTCTTCCTTATGACTTTCTGTTGCAATTATATACATCATGTCCTGTAATGGCGTTCCATTTTGCTTTCAAGCATACCATAAATAACTTATGGAACACACAAATAAAATATCCTTTATGAAATGAAATCTTCTAACACTAACTGAAAATCCAAAAATAGGGATCATCCCGTTCAATGCATCAGTAAATGAATATTTGTGTTCAAGTTTAGTCAGTTTGAAAAGAATGCTGAAAAGCTGAATAGAACTCATACTGGTTTATGCATTTGAAACAAGGACAGTCCGCATATAGCTGAGAATCATCTAATGGCAGTTAAAATTAGGTGTCTAAGTATAGGGTGTTGGTCTCCGTGACAAAGGCGTTACGGACGCGGTTTGTGATTCCGCTTACCTGCTTTTGAAACAGCTGCGACCGGTTTGGCAGCAAACCGTGTCGCGCTGGGTTTTAACGTGATGGTATGGGAGCCGGTCGTTCAGAAATCAATGGCAAACTACTGAACGTAAACTTGCCAAGACATCAATAACAGCAGTTAGTTAGTTAGTTAGTCGCAGTTCCAACTTCACAGCAACGTGTCGTCCCCATTATGCTCCGTTCCTGTGCCAGTGAATATCATACAAAATGCTCCCCACTGCCCAATGAGAAAAGTGGAAAAGACAGGAGTCTCGACAAACAACAGCCCGCACAGATGCACTGTGCATAATGCCGCCGCCAGAATGTCAACACAATAGTCCCCCACAAAACACCCAGTTCATTTCTGATGGAATCAGCAGTCATTTTCCCATCTGGATGTTTCCTAGATGTTCACCCACACAGTCCTCGAAATACAGTTCATCGTCGATGGTAGTGGCAGTCAACCAGAAGCCCAGCAGCCACGCATTTCTGCATAAGGAAAACACCGGTATACTCTGGGACATAGCCATCTGCAATCGCTCCGAACATGCAGTCACCTTCCAAAAAACCTCGGGCAGATTCAAAAGCATTTCACACGAAACTCACATCTCACAGTGTCGCGCCACGCACTCACTCAGTAGCAGGGCGACGGAACCATCAAGCCTCCTTAGTCGCCTCTTACGACATGCGTGGTAGGCTGCAGTGTTGCTATTCTTTGCTTCCCTTATGGGCCCCGGCAACACACGGGAGAAAATTCTCTAGCTGCTGCTGATAGCGATGTCCTGTAAATAGGATATGAACACACACAAAGTATAAGGTGTACTTTTAATGACTGTGTAGTGTTTGAAAGTATTGCCGGTCCAGGTTTTGTATTTACTTATTATGTTGCATGATCATTACAGAGGGTGAATACAAAATTTGGACCGGCAATATGTTCAAACACTACACTCATTAAAAATACACTCTATGCAATGCAAAGAATACGTTGGAAGAAACAAAAAGAAATGAAAAAAAAACTAGAAGAAACAAATACAAATTATAAATTGACTAGATAAATTAGACGAAGACGATCAAGATAGGTTGAACAATGTTGAAGTAAAGATGAACTAGAAAACGTAGTGACACCTGACAAACGTGATGTGAAAAGAACAAGATGGCGGCAAAGAGATAAATGCCTTAGTGGCTTGGACACATGACATAATCGGAACACGTCACATACCTGAATTAATGCTGATGATTGAGTGAGATAGCAAACCATTACCTCCACACGCATGATGATTATTATGATGGCGATAATGATGATGATGATGATGATGATGATGATGATGATGATGATGATGATGAGATGATGATGATGATGATGCTGATCATGATGATGATGATGATGATGATGATGATGATGATGATGATGATGATGATGAGATGATGATGATGATGATGATGATGATGATGATGATGATGATGATGATGATGATGATGATGATGATGATGATGATGATGATGACGACGACGACGTCGACAATGATGATGATGATGATGATGATGATGATGATGATGATGATGATGATGATGATGATGATGATGAGGATGATGATGATGATGATGATGATGATGAGATGATGATGATGATGATGATGATGATGATGATGATGATGATGATGATGATGATGATCAGACGACGATGACGATGACGACGACGACGACGATGATGATGATGATGATGATGATGATGATGATGATGATGATGATGATGATGATGATGATGATGATGATGATGATGATGATGATGATGATGATGATGATGATGATGATGATGATGATGATGATGATGATGATGATGATGATGATGATGATGATGATGATGATGATGATGATGATGATGATGATGATGATGATGATGATGATGATGATGATGATGATGATGATGATGATGATGATGATGATGATGATGATGATGATGATGATGATGATGATGATGATGATGATGATGATGATGATGATGATGATGATGATGATGATGATGATGATGATGATGATGATGATGATGATGATGATGATGATGATGATGATGATGATGATGATGATGATGATGATGATGATGATGATGATGATGATGATGATGATGATGATGATGATGATGATGATGATGATGATGATGATGATGATGATGATGATGATGATGATGATGATGATGATGATGATGATGATGATGATGATGATGATGATGATGATGATGATGATGATGATGATGATGATGATGATGATGATGATGATGATGATGATGATGATGATGATGATGATGATGATGATGATGATGATGATGATGATGATGATGATGATGATGATGATGATGATGATGATGATGATGATGATGATGATGATGATGATGATGATGATGATGATGATGATGATGATGATGATGATGATGATGATGATGATGATGATGATGATGATGATGATGATGATGATGATGATGATGATGATGATGATGATGATGATGATGATGATGATGATGATGATGATGATGATGATGATGATGATGATGATGATGATGATGATGATGATGATGATGATGATGATGATGATGATGATGATGATGATGATGATGATGATGATGATGATGATGATGATGATGATGATGATGATGATGATGATGATGATGATGATGATGATGATGATGATGATGATGATGATGATGATGATGATGATGATGATGATGATGATGATGATGATGATGATGATGATGATGATGATGATGATGATGATGATGATGATGATGATGATGATGATGATGATGATGATGATGATGATGATGATGATGATGATGATGATGATGATGATGATGATGATGATGATGATGATGATGATGATGATGATGATGATGATGATGATGATGATGATGATGATGATGATGATGATGATGATGATGATGATGATGATGATGATGATGATGATGATGATGATGATGATGATGATGATGATGATGATGATGATGATGATGATGATGATGATGATGATGATGATGATGATGATGATGATGATGATGATGATGATGATGATGATGATGATGATGATGATGATGATGATGATGATGATGATGATGATGATGATGATGATGATGATGATGATGATGATGATGATGATGATGATGATGATGATGATGATGATGATGATGATGATGATGATGATGATGATGATGATGATGATGATGATGATGATGATGATGATGATGATGATGATGATGATGATGATGATGATGATGATGATGATGATGATGATGATGATGATGATGATGATGATGATGATGATGATGATGATGATGATGATGATGATGATGATGATGATGATGATGATGATGATGATGATGATGATGATGATGATGATGATGATGATGATGATGATGATGATGATGATGATGATGATGATGATGATGATGATGATGATGATGATGATGATGATGATGATGATGATGATGATGATGATGATGATGATGATGATGATGATGATGATGATGATGATGATGATGATGATGATGATGATGATGATGATGATGATGATGATGATGATGATGATGATGATGATGATGATGATGATGATGATGATGATGATGATGATGATGATGATGATGATGATGATGATGATGATGATGATGATGATGATGATGATGATGATGATGATGATGATGATGATGATGATGATGATGATGATGATGATGATGATGATGATGATGATGATGATGATGATGATGATGATGATGATGATGATGATGATGATGATGATGATGATGATGATGATGATGATGATGATGATGATGATGACGACGAAGATGATGATGTTAATGAAGATGCAGATGAACGACGAGAAAAAAGAGAAAATAATCCAACATCAAAGAATATTCAACTTGATCTACACAAAATAATCCTGTGCATGTATATGTTGCCAAATATGCATTATGGTTTTGCAATATACACAATTATCATAGACGATATGATCATCATCATGATTATCATCCAGTGGCGCATCCGTTGGTGAAATGTTCCCTTATAAACCTTTCTACATATATTCCCATCATAAACAAGACCCATTGCTTGTATTGCTGTCATCTGAATGTTATCTAGCAAATCCTGAATCCACCTTTATTTCCACCTTCCTATTCTCCGCGTCTCCATTATTCCCTTTACATAGTTATCTTCTCCGGGTATTAATGTTTTTTTTAACAAGCTCTAGACATTTTATTTACTTAAATTTTAGTAACCAATCTTCCTGAATACCCGCGCCCGACCTTGCTCTTGACATTACCAGCGAAATTCGCTAAAACACTTGGCTACCGAGTTGCCTAAAATGCGCCTGAAGCTCTGTAATTCAGCTTAATAATTATAACCAATTATTTAATGTAAATGGTATGGGAGTCGGTCGTTCAGAATGCAATGGCAAACTACTGAAAGGAAACTTGCCAAGATATCACAAACAGCCAAACAATGATATGATTTACTGCGACATCCTATAGGAATTTGCAGCTAACATTTTTTATTAGTGATATCACTGCCAATTATTTTTAAACAGATATTTTATAATCACCTAAACAAAGACGTCATAAATAAAATATTGCACTAATTCCTGCCTGGCATATTTCGCTGCATCTCGTCAGGTGTATACTGCAGTTCTATTGTATTAAGTAATGTGAAGAAAATGAATGATACTTTTGCTGACATTTAAGGCAGATCGTTGCTGATAGTGCGCGAATGTGTAGAACGCTATATCCACGGAGTCTAACACATATAATCGTTTGTGGAACGGATACATTTGCCAAACAACAAACCCTTACAATGTTTTTTTTTTTTTTATTATTCGCATATCCTTTTTACAGGACATCGCTGTCAACAGCAGAATCTTTCAGCTGACTGTTGATTTCTTGGCAAGATTACGCTCAGTAGTTTGCCATTGCTTTCTGAGCGGCCGGCCCAGTTATCCCTCAAGTCACCAGCGGGGGACGAACCGCTCCCAGTTCTCGCCCGCTACGAGACTCTGCGTGATAAACGGGATTACGGAGAAAGTGGTGTCACTCCTCGGCCAGAGAGACCGGCCTTACAATGTTACTGTGTGGTATTTCGGTGGACGGGGCTGAGGCTATAGTCTAGTCAGACGCGCAATTTCATAATTTCCCTACATACAGAGACGAGGGTTCGAAATCAGCCGCGGCCGGTTTGGAAACAGACCACTTTGAGTTGATTTCAATGATATGAGGCGTCGACCATTCAGAAAGCAATTTCTGATTACTGAAGTAACATTGCCTAGTAAATTACAAACATTCGATAAATGCAGGGGTTGATTGCAAAGCCCTGTAAAGGGTATACATTTAACGATTCCAATGTGTTTACTGAAAGAGAGATAGATAGATAGATAGAGAGAGAGAGAGAGAGAGAGAGAGAGAGAGAGAGAGAGAGAGAGAGAGAGAGAGAGAGAGAGAGAGAGAGAAGAATTTGTGAAAACATTTACATCCTTTCATAATTAAAGGCTAAAGACATGGTTGTTTAGCGGTTCATGTATGTTTCTGTAATATGACTTTATTATTTGATCGTAATATTTGATACAAAATGTAACTTTTTTATTGTAATATTATCTTCTAGTTGGGAATGAAGTACGCTGTTGAATATTACTTCGCCAATCTCGTCGACGTATTCTTTGGACCTGTGTGCGATTACGTCATTGCACCAGTTTTACGACAAGCCACTTTCTGGAACCTGCCAATGGTAACGGTTGGTGCCAGTGCCTGGGGGTTCGTCAAACATAGGAGGACAATGTTTCCCATGCTGACCAGGGTGGGGCCGGTCAATCACTACTCCTTGGTCAATTTCTTCAAATCTCAGAGCTGGCGCTACAACTGGACCAAGGTCAGACTGGTGAGTACTTTGGAAGTCTATTTACAATAATTCGCTCTCAAAACAATTTCTCTCTGGCTGTGGATCTATATGTATGCCAGTATGTCTGTCTTTCTGTCTTTCTATCTGAATGTCTATCTCTCACTTCTCTCTCTCTCGCTCTCTCTCTCTCTCTCTCTCTCTCTCTCTCTTTCTCTTTCTCTTCCTGTCTCTCTTTCTGTGTCAGTGAGTACCTCTAATGAAGAACCCATTTAAATAACTGCCCCCTCCCCCCCCCCAAAAAAAAAATAATATTTTGTATTGCCCTCTTCTTTGTTAATTGAAGTAGCAACTTTCTGAAACAAAAGTGTTAGAACTAAACATATGTCACTAAGTGGATTAAAGTGCAATTATCTGCGAGAAAATATGTATAACTATTAACTTTCAAGTTGTTGTTAAACTTAAGCAGCTGTTTGAGATTACAAAATATAAACTATTACTTATTACGTAGTAATTAAAGTATTTAATATATATATATATATATCTCCCAGGCATATCTCCCAGCCATATCTTCCAGGCAAATCTCCGAGGCATATCTCCCAGCCATATCTTCGAGACATATCTCCCAGCCATATCTTCGAGACATATCTTCCAGCCATATCTCCCAGGCATATCTCCCAGGCACATCTCCCAGCATATCTCCCAGGCATATCTCCCAGCCATATCTCCCAGGCATATCTTCCAGGAAAATCTCCCAGCCATATCTCCCAGCCATATCTCCCAGCCATATCTCCCAGCCATATCTCCCAGGCATATCTCCCAGCCATATCTCCCAGCCATATCTTCGAGACATATCTCCCAGGCATATCTCCCAGTCGTATCTTCCAGGCATATCTCCCAGGCAAATCTCCCAGCCATATCTCCCAGCCATATCTCCCAGCCATATCTCCCAGGCATATCTCCCAGGCAAATCTCCCAGCCATATCTCCCAGCCATATCTTCGAGGCATATCTCCCAGCCATATCTTCGAGACATATCTCCCAGGCAAATCTCCCAGCCATATCTCCCAGGCATATCTCCCAGCCATATCTCCCAGCCATATCTCCCAGCCATATCTCCCAGGCATATCTCCCAGGCATATCTCCCAGGCATATCTTCTAAGCATATCTCCCAGCCATATCTCCCAGGCAAATCTCCCAGGCATATCTCCCAGCCATATCTCCCAGCCATATCTCCCAGGCATATCTCCCAGCCATATCTCCCAGCCATATCTCCCAGCCATATCTCCCAGCCATATCTCCCAGGCATATCTCCCAGCCATATCTCCCAGCCATATCTTCGAGACATATCTCCCAGGCATATCTCCCAGCCATATCTCCCAGGCATATCTTCCAGGCAAATATCCCAGACATATCTCCCAGCCATATCTCCCAGGCATATCTCCCAGGCAAATCTCCGAGCCATATCTCCCAGCCATATCTTCGAGGCACATCTCCCAGCCATATCTCCCAGGCATATCTTCCAGGCAAATCTCCCAGCCATATCTCCCAGCCATATCTTCGAGACATATCTCCCAGCCATATCTCCCAGGCATATCTCCCAGGCAAATCTCCCAGCCATATCTCCTAAGCATATCTCCCAGCCATATCTCCCAGCCATATCTCCAAGCCATATCTCCCAGGCATATCTCCCAGGCATATCTTCTAAGCATATCTCCCAGCCATATCTCCCAGGCAAATCTCCCAGGCATATCTCCCAGCCATATCTCCCAGTCATATCTCCCAGCCATATCTCCCAGGCATATCTCCCAGGCATATTTCCCAGCCATATCTCCCAGCCATATCTCCCAGGCATATCTCACAGCCATATCTCCCAGGCATATCTCCCAGCCATATCTCCCATGCATATCTCCCAGCCATATCTCCCAGCCATATCTCCCTGGCATATCTTCCAGGCAAATCTCCCAGCCATATCTCCCAGCCATATCTTCGAGACATATCTCCCAGCCATATCTTCCAGGCATATCTTCCAGATATATTATCCCAGCCATATCTCCCAGCCATATCTAACAGTCATATCTTCTAAGCATATCTCCCAGCCATATCTCCCAGGCAAATCTCCCAGGCATATCTCCCAGCCATATCTCCCAGCAATATCTCCCAGGAATATCTCCCAGGCATATCTCCCAGGCATATCTCCCAGGCATATCTCCCAGTCATATCTCCCAGCCATATATCCCAGGCAAATCTCCCAGCCATATCTCCCAGCCATATCTCCCAGGCATATCTCTTAGCCATATCTCCCAGCCATATCTCCCGGGCATATCTCCCAGTCATATCTCCCAGGCATATCTCCCAGGCATATCTCCCAGCCATATCTCCCAGCCATATCTCCCAGCCATATCTCCCAGCCATATCTCCCAGACATATCTTCCAGACATATCTTCCAGATATATTATCCCAGCCATATCTCCCAGCCATATCTCCCAGGCAAATCTCCCAGGCATATCTCCCAGCCATATCTCCCAGCAATATCTCCCAGGCATATCTCCCAGGCATATCTCCCAGGCATATCTCCCAGGCATATCTCCCAGCAATATCTCCCAGGCATATCTTCCAGGCAAATCTCCTAGGCATATCTCCCAGGCATATCTTTTAAGCATATCTCCAAGCCATATCTCCTAGCCATATCTCCCAGGCATATCTCCCAGCCATATCTCCCAGCCATATCTCCCAGCCATATATCCCAGGCAAATCTCCCGGCCATATCTCCCAGCCATATCTCACAGGCATATCTCCCAGTCATATCTCCCAACCATATCTCCCAGGCATATCTCCCAGCCATATCTCCCAGGCATATCTCCCAGGCATATCTCCCAGCCATATCTCCCAGCCATATCTCATTGCCATATCTCCCAGACATATCTTCCAGGCATATCTTCCAGATATATTATCCCAGCCATATCTCCCAGCCATATCTCCCAGGCAAATCTCCCAGGCATATCTCCCAGCCATATCTCCCAGCAATATCTCCCATGCATATCTCCCAGGCATATCTCCCAGGCATATCTCCCAGCCATATCTCCCAGGCATATCTTCCAGGCAAATCTCCTAGGCATATCTCCCAGGCATATCTTTTAAGCATATCTCCCAGCCATATCTCCCAGCCATATCTCCCAGCCATATCTCCCAGGCATATCTCCCAGCCATATCTCCCAGCCATATCTCCCAGCCATATCTCCCAGCCATATCTCCCAGCCATATCTCCCAGCCATATCTCCCAGCCATATCTCCCAGCCATATCTCCCAGGCATATCTCCCAGGCTTATCTCCCAGGCATATCTCCCAGCCATATCTCCCACGCATATCTCCCAGCCATATCTCCCAGCCATATCTCCGAGACATATCTTCCAGGCATATCTTCCAGATATATTATCCCAGCATTACGTCATTGTGATACTGACAATATCACATCTCGAGCGTTGGTTGGTCTATAGAACTATGGGGCTAGTTGTATGTGTCCAGGACACCTTAATGCATGTACATAGATAATGTATTTACTTTTCACTTTTTCTTACGTTACTGGGGTCAACCCTCTTTCGAAACATGAGTACTGTATACATATTACAATTTTCTGGAAAATAACTGAGCAGGAAAGGCGACCATAAAAGAAACAACTCACCCTTCCATACTATGACGTGATCAATACGATACTAAATCTGGCATTAACTATGTCATTGTAACTAAGAAATTGTCACGACTACAATCCCAAGTCAACTTACTTTTTGAATCAACGCAATTTGTGTAACTTTGGAAGTAATTGACTCTTTCACATACCTAAAAGCCCCCTAAGCACATGGTGCCATATCCAAATGTGAATAGACCAACCGACAAGCCAAGGGTGGTGTGATCAGTTTTTCACCGGTCGCTTTTACTTCTCACTACATTTCATGGCACATATTTTAGGCTAAGTTGACCTAGGAGCAGCGATCAATTAAAAAATATTCGAGCCGATATGGATTCAAATTCATGACCACCCGGCTGGCAGACGAGCGTCTAGCCACTCCAACCACAGCTTCCGTCAAATTTTATAATTCATTTACTATTTATTTGCTAGTATTGTATTTTGTTACATCTGCATATGCTTTCTGCGCGGTTGCTTTCCTTTGTCCATGTGTGCGCTTCATATTCTCAATCATGTACGATTGTCAATCCATTTCTCATCGCTGAATGGCTTGCTCATGTTAAAATTGCATTAATTTTTCTGTGCACGTTGCATTATCTGATGCAGATTTTATTCCTGCTTTTTAGTATCCGTGTTTTTTTCTTCTTCTTCGCTTTTAAATTTCCTCAGGCATTTAAAACGACATACATTTATGTATTCTGGTTTGAAATTCTCCAGCTTGAAAATGTCTTTTCCATTCCCCATGTTTCTTTTTAGGCTGTAATTGAATATTTATGCAATTTATTCCTGTTTAATTTATTGTAGTTCCTAACTTACATCTTCTCTTATAGATTCTCCAAAACGCTTTTAACACTCTCCTGAAGTTGCTGTTTGTGTTACTACTTACTCCAATATATCTATGTGTTAAACCACACAGATAAAGGACATTACTGTTCATTTGCTCCAACGTTCCAACGGTTTTGTAATTTGAGCAAAAATTACGTCTCTTTTGTTATTTTTTTAAATTCGTGTTTATTATTATTATTATTATTATTATTATTATTATTATTATTATTATTATTGCCGACACTATAGTTTTTATATACCAGCTTGTGTAGCTTTAAATGGCATGAACATCGGTGGTTCAGAAAACAATGGCAGACTACTGAACTTAAATATTGCCCAGTAGATCACAGGCAGCACAATAATGCAAGTTTTGATTGCGACGTCCTGCAAAAGCCATGCAACTAAAGTTAATGTTACTAGTATTTAATTATTATTATTATTATTATTATTATTATTATTATTATTATTATTATTATTATTGTTAGTTCTCTCCTGAAGATACTTTAACCCATCCCGTCTCGCAACGATGTTCAACAGTACACCGTTGAAGATGTTCTAAGCAATCATGTCTCTAAATTACCTTTAATAATGTATGTCACTGACCTTTAATAATGTATGTCACTGACCTTTAATAATGTATGTCACTGACCTTTAATAATGTATGTCACTGACCTTTAATAATGTATGTCACTGACCTTTAATAATGTATGTCGTGACTTGTAATCCATAATTTGAATGAACAACATTCATGTCTGTCAATCTCCTGTAATCATTCAAAACTAATGTAACTAATCAAATGTGTCAATGGCCTTAAGTCATGCTTCACTCAAAAATACTCTAAGCAATAATGTATCTGAATCACCCTTAATCATAATTCACGTAAAGATAGGTTAACCAATCATTTCTGTCGTTAACGTATCCATTCCGTGCAACATTAAACTAAGTCCTCCGTTGAGAGTTTAGTTATTTACTCAACAGTAGACTACACGGGACATACCAGTGTGGACCTCGATCCAGTTTCTGCAGAAGCGTGATTAAAAAACAAAAGAAGTTAGTTGCATATCCTTTACGGACGTAGCAGTCAACCCCAGCAATTTTTGGCTGTTCGTGATTCCTCGGCAAGTTTACGTTCATTAGTTTGCCATTGCTTTTTGAACGACCGGCACGCACGCTATTTCTTAAAAAACCAACACAGCTGTATTTCGATTTCGAATGCGGTATGCGGGATTACAAACAGCCTCCGTAACCCCTCGCCACGGAGCAGGACTTCGGCGGCATCTCGTCAGGTGCATACATCAGAGTATATATCACATGACGTGAAGAAGTTAATCATTCTTTGGCTTAAATACTTGAATCATAAACTCACTGAAATGTTTCAAATGTGGATCATTAATTTTCCCTAGGGTAATTTCAAATTTAGCCGGCTCCCTGGCCGAGGAGTTAGCAGCTTTCTCCGTTAACCCCGAATACTTTCGTGGTTGACGTGAGCGCACGAGAATTAGAAGTGGTTCGAGTTGCGTCAGTGACTTATGAGAGTATGGAGCCGGTCGCTCAGAAAGTCGTGGCGTGCTGATGAGCGTAATCTAGCCTAGGAATCAACACACATCTGAAAGATGCTGGTGTTGACCACAATATCCTAAAACAGGATGGAAACGCGGGGAAAAAAAAATTCAAATTTAAAATGAATTCTTTCTGACGTGATGAACACATTGAGCCGGGAGTGCAGGGAGTGGCCAGCAGGGGCCACGGAAGTGGAAATTCAGCAAGTAATTCAGGATAATTCTCGCCCCGGTGATGTGATTATCTCCACGGATGGGTCGGTGTTGAGAGGTAGGAGAAGTGCCTGGGGGTTCTTAGCAAAAGCTAATGGTCGGCGTTTGGTGCAGGAGAGCCTGGCGTATGATGACACAACATCTAGCTTAATAATGGAGGTGGAGGCGGTCAGTGCAGCTTTCCGCTGGATAGAAAACACGACACATACACACATTCTGATTGTAACTGACTCAGAAATCATGCTGAGGAGGGTGAGAACAGGCAAGCTTCGTGCAGAGTGGCTTGCTTCGCTTCGGAGGTCACGAGTAGCAAGAATCACCTGGATCTTTTCTCCGGGGCATGCCGGTGTTCTGGGGAATGAACAGGCAGACAGATTGGCAGGCTCGGCAAAACTTGGTGGAGTATTGATGCATGACAAGACAGACGTGGTTGCGGCCTTGTGGGAGCACGTGTACACCTCGGAGGAGCAAATGGATCACCATAGTCTGGTAAGAATGAGAGAGCCAGGTGTGACGAGGGGATCTGTCCGACGATCGACGCTCAGAGGAAAGGCGAGACGAACATATAATCAGATTGCTACTGGAACTATTAGTGTTGGAACTCTTCGCTGGCTGCTGAGGATGGGGACTGAGCGCTTATGGGAATGTCCCGAATGCTGTGATGTCGGTTCCTAAATCAGTCAATCAATCAATCAATCTGACGTGATCTGCTTGATTGATA
Source organism: Cepaea hortensis (assembly GCA_963921405.1). Taxonomy (NCBI): domain Eukaryota; kingdom Metazoa; phylum Mollusca; class Gastropoda; order Stylommatophora; family Helicidae; genus Cepaea; species Cepaea hortensis. The sequence continues at coordinate 34,750,826 of OY992882.1, read as the reverse complement.
AAACCTATCTATATTTAAGCAATCGTTTATTGTTCCTCGAGTACAGTCTATGAACTGTTGTTTTCATTAACTTTATGACAGCAATTCATGAGTTGTTAAGAAATCGAAGAAGATGGGTTTTATAACTTGTCGATGGCACATAGATTCCTGAAGCCTGATTAACTCTCTTGTCTACCCCACTAGCGTGAGTTCGGTTATTGAATTTACTAATTGCAGAATTTGAATAATTTTCTTACCAGTTCTGGGGTCAACGACAGTATTTAGATTCCTCTGTGCACAATGAGCATCCTCCGTGGCGAAGATGTAACGGGCGCAGTTCGTAATCCCACATATCCGCTTTCGAAACACAGCTGCGGGCGATTTGGCAGCAGACCGCCTAGCTTTCGTTTTATTTTCTACGAAATGGTATAGCTTCCGGTCGTTCAACAAGCAATGGCAAACTACTAAACGTAAACTTGCCAAGAGATCACAGCAGAAAAAATGCCCGTGTTGATTGCGACGTCCTGTAAATTATATATAACTAACATTTAGCTGCATACTATCACATATGTAGTTCCATTAGAGCCTGCCATATACAGTAGTATATCGGGGGAGGGGGGGGGGGCTGAGTGGCCTCGAGACATGGTGTCCGACTCGAGTGCTGGAGGTCCCGGGTTCCAGCCCCGGCGAGGGCCGGCATTTTTCACATGGACTTCTAGTAACACAATTTTCCCTGGTCTCTGGGTAGTGAGATCGGATACCCGTCTGTATTGTTGCGCACGTTGAAAATTGAAAAAGAGTAGCCTAACGGCGCTGCCCAGGCAAAATTTCGAGTTAACAATTTACCCAAGAATTTCAGGATCCTCGCCGGTGCTACTGAGTTCGTGCACTGAGCTGAGATTCTCCGGATTCAGGCTTGAGTTAGGAGGAGAACGGAGCACTTATGGGTTACACCCGTGTGCCGTGATGCTGATAAGTCGACTAAACTAAATTAAACTAGTAGTATATCATAGGGAACCAGTCTCTGTGGCTAAGGGCTTGCGAACGCGGTTTGTGAGCCCGTATACCCGGGTTCGAAACACGGCGGTGCTGGTTTTTTCGAAAAAGGCATAGGGGCCGGTCGTTCAGAAAGCAATGGCAAACTACTGAACGTAACACTTGCCTAGTACATCAACAGCAGCTGAAAAAATGCTGGTGTTGACTGCAACGTCCCGTAAGGGATACGCAACACAATTTGTTTTTATATCATAGGGAAACCGACGACACGGCTATATACGGTGTACTCGAACTGGGCAACACTTTACGTGTAGGCAACGGAAAATATGCAAAATAGAGAACCTTGGGGCCACGCCGTATATAAACACATAAGATCAAAAGCTAGTGTAGACACATATAATCCTGCTGATCCCTTTTCCAATGTCGTCAAAGGCCAGACCACACGCCTAGGATTTATTCCATAGCCCCCAGAATACAAGTTAAGATTGAATACTCCACGCAGCAATATGCTTATTCCAAGTGAATCTTAGCAGGAATTACTGAATATTTTCGTTTAAAACTTGCACATATGTAAATAAATCTCTTTCGCACATGGCCCATACGCTGCGCCTGACCTAGAAATTCGCAAACAACCAATAGGGCTGGACCTTTATCTAAATACATAGATGCCCCGTACTGTAAAAAGAAAAAGCAACAGACACTAAACATGTATATCAATAAACATAATAAAACACTATATTTAGAACTGTTGCCCTGATCAGTCATACAAGTAAAGTTCTACTAAAAATCATAATGAAAATTGTAAGAAAATGAAAGAAGAAATTAACATGGTTCATGCTGGATTTAGACAAGGAAGAGGAACAAGAGGTCACTTACTCAACATGCGTTTAATATTAGAGAAGTGCAGAGAATTTAATGTAAACCTATTCTCATGTTTTGTGGATTATTCAAAGGCATTTTACTGTGTACACATCAGAAACTTTGGAAAATCATGTGGAATATGGGCTTTCCTTGACACGAAATACAACTCATATAAAAATGCTCTATACAGACCAACAAGTAGCAGTTAGAATATATAGAGACATCTTATTGGTTTGACATCAAGCAAGGACTCCATCAATGCTATGAGCTGTCCACATATTTGTTTAACCTGTACGCTGAAAATATAATGAGAAATGCCAGAGATGATATTCAAAGGGAACAACATGATGCCCTAAATATCCGTGGTCGTGCCATACTAGAGATTACATATGCTGATGATATAGTATTGCTATCCACAATACAGAATGGTATAGAAAGCCTAATAACCTTTAACCAATTGAATAGTGAAAAACACAACTGATATCTTAACATAGGAAAAACAAAGGTAATGCATACAGATAAAACTACTATGGAGAAAGAAATGTATGTGAATGGGGAAAAATTGGAGATGGTGGGAAATTTTGAATATCTTGGGTCATTGATTACCGACAATGGTGACACAATGAAACAAATTAAAAGACGAATGTCTATTGTTCTTCAAAGATTAAAACAACTGAATAAATTGTGGAGTGGGACATGTAAAACTAAGAACATTATACTTTTAAGAGCATGTATATTTTCCATTGCAACATACGCCTGTGAGACGGGACACTTACTAAACAAGCTGAACGGCACATAAATGCCTTTGAATATAAATGTTATAGACGATATCTAAGAATTTATATATATATATATATATATATATATATATATATATATATATATATATATATATATATATATATATATATATATATAAAGAGAATGTTTGTTTGTTTGTTTGTGTGTCCTTTATGCGTTCCGAACGGTCCATCAGACTGAGATGAAATTTTGTACAGATGATGTTCTCACTCCCGCGGATATAACCGAAAAAGTTAGTTACTTTAAAATCAAAAGTTTTTCTTCAAGCACGAAAGAAAAGGGCATTACCAGCTTCAGACACAGACGAAGAAATTTCCCTCCATCTTGCTGCAAGGGAACACACTCTCTGATTAAACCAGAAATTATTTATGAACAGTTATATCTACTTATAATGTTTGTGTGTGTGTGTGTGTGTGTCCTTTATGGGTTTCCGAACGGCCCATCCTTCTTCTTCTTCAGCGTTCCGAGCCATTGAGGTTCTTTGCTGCAGATAAAATCCGTCTCCATTCGTCTCTCTGGTTGACCCTTTCTTGCCAGTCGTTGATTCCAAGTGCTTGTAGGTCTGTATATGTATTATCTCTCCACCGTCTTCTTGGTCTACCTCGGCGTCTACGGTCATCTATTTTCGTAAGTGTAAGCGAGTTTTGTTTCCCTATTATCTTTCATTCTTTCTATATGCCCCAGCCATTGCAGTCTATTAACCTTCATGATACCAGTGATTAGCGGGGACTTAAACAGATCATAAATGTCTTTGTTACTTCTTATTTTCCACTCTCCACTTTGTGTATCCCTAATGGGTCCAAAGATGCGTCTTAAAACTTTGTTCTCAAAAGTTTGTAGCAAGGATTCGTCTCCTTTCGTTGTTCTCCAGATTTCAGAGCCATACAGCACAACTAGTCTGATCAGTGTTTTGTATATTGTGATCTTGGTGTTACAAGATAGCGCCTTTGATTTTAGTAGATGTTGTAGTGCATAGTATATCTTTTTTCCAGAATTGATTCTAATTTGTATTTCTGTCCTTATGATGTTGGAGCAGTTGAAGATTGTACCCAGGTATTTGTATGTTTCCGTTCTTTTAATGGTCACATTATCTATTTGCATGTGGCCAGAGTTTTTAGCCATTCCTTCTCTTAAAATTACCATATATTCTGTCTTATCTTGGTTGATAACCAGCCCCATCTGTTGGGCTTTTTCCTTTAAGTGAGTCATTATTTCAAATGTCTTTTGTTCATTTTCCCCTATAATATCTATATCATCTGCATAACCAAGCAGCTTGGATGTTCCTCCAATATCACATTCCTCCTTTACCCTCCTTACACCTTTCTCTAGAGCCAGATTGAAGAGTAGCGGCGATAGTGCTTCACCCTGTTTCAAGCCAGATGTTATTTGGAAAGGGTCTGATTCCCTGCTTTTATAAGTTACTATATTATTACTATCTTCCATGCATAGTCTGGTCATGTTGATTAACTTCCTTGGTATTCCAAATTCCCGCATAGCATTCCATAGACTATTCCTATGGGCACTATCATAAGCTTTTTTATAATCCACAAAAATGTTATTGAGATCTCTTTTATATTCCCAATTTTTCTCGGCTATTTGTCGTAAGATAAATATCTGATCTATTGTTGATCTGTTTTGTCTAAAATCCGCCTGGTAGTCACCTAATATGTATTCTGAATATGGTTTTAGTCTATTTAGTAATACTGCGATAGTATCTTATAGCTTATGGACAGTAGTGATATTCCTCTATAATTTTCACACTGGAACGGTCCATCCGATTGAGATTAAATTTTGTACAGATATTGTTCGCCCTCCCGCGGATTCAGCAACGGGAACGGGAACGGGAGCATCAGAAACAGACGAGCAACGGGAACGGGAGCATCAGAAACAGACGAGCAATGAGAACAGGAGCAGGAGCCGAACGCGTACTCTGTGTGCTTAGAGAAATGTATTTGAACGTATAATGACTACTTATATGAATTCAAAGAGACGCTCCTAGCCAGGTGAATGGCGACGCCGGGCCTGGTCGTCAGTTAGTATTGGATAAAGAAAAGAGCGAATGCATTCATACTTCAAGAGCTTAATACTGAAGAAGGTTGGCTATTAAAGACGATAAAACAAAGACAATTGACATATTACGATCTCTTGAAACGTCACTAACGTTTGGAGAGAACAATAATGAAGGGATATATGCCTGGAAAAAGAGGAAGGGGAAGCCAAAGAGAAGATGGGTGCAGCGTGTGGCGGATTATCTCCATATGAGTGTATCAGAAGCGGAAAATGTTGCTTATGATCGAGAGGTTTTCCGGAAGGTTGTTATAGGAGCGCGGTTCTGCAAAGAACATGTTACTGAATGAATGAATGAATGAATGAATGAATGAATGAATGAATGAATGAATGAATGAATGAATGAGCGAATGAATGAATGAATGAATGAATGAAAGAATGAAGGAATGAATGAATGAATGAATGAATGAATGAATGAATGAATAGAAATAGTTTGTGGGAACAGATATAGATATTACAATAAGAATATCAAAAGCCAACGGGTCCTCCGTTGCATTCTGAAATGTATGCGTGTAAACAAATTAAATCCAAAATCGCATTTGAAATACTGAACACCAACAGCAACTTAGTACTTCAGTGTGAAGCAGAAACATGGAGGACGACTACACCAATTACTAGTAAGCGACAATCAATCATTATTTTTTCCCCTCTGTGGACACTTATGGAGAACACTTATTTACTTTTCTGCGTGTGCTCGCTTGGAACTCCAGGGAAGTCCATCCACGCGCTACTACTTCAGGTGCACGAGATTGATTTTTGCATGTGGATTTGGGAGCTTTCCCAAATTACCAATGTCCCTCGTCATAACGCGAACCCAGTCCGTCTTCAGAGGTACTTGTAATTTACGTCCCCAAGTCAAGGACGAGAAGTCAACATTTTAGTCCAAATGGTTGTCGGAGGGGTTGAACCTATTAGCCCAGCATCATCACACGTAATTTGTAGGAACGAGTGCTCTTTTCCATTCGGCCATGCTGGCCTCCAGCAAACTAATTATATCTCAGTGCATGGCCAGGTGCAGACAAGACGCCAGTCCAGGATAGGACGGCACATTGGCAATCCCTGTATATTATAGTACAATATGTGAGGACAAACTCTATGGGGGTGTTAACACGCTTATGTTATGTTGACTGACGATTTCTTTGGATGTATTTATTTTGACTCCTGAGGGTGTACGAAGAAAGCCTTACATGTATTTCTCTAGTCAGTCAAAGCAGTCGTTAATGTCAGGGTCATTACATTTTTAGTGTTTGGCGGAATTACATTACCTGATCACATATCTATTTACGTTCATTTTGAAAAGTAAGGCAAGGTTATAAAAGGAAGCTGCTTGTCACTGGGCTAATGCAACACACACGCATACAGGGAGAGAGAGAGAGAGAGAGAGAGAGAGAGAGAGAGAGAGAGAGAGAGAGAGAGAGAGAGAGAGAGAGAGAGAGAGATTCGTTGTTTTATCAGGGTGGCAACCTAAAAGGTATAACCTAATCTTCCTTACAAGTTGATGATTATATCCATTTTCATATGGTCCATTTGGCCCTGTAAGAAGCTTTCACAGTTGTGACTGCTGCTAAAAAAGTATTCTTTTTACCAAAAATAATACGTAACGTGCAGTAAAAATGCTGCCAGCTTCAAACCTTCGTAAACAATTTTATACCGTTTTCAGACAATCATTTTTCAATTTTCTGGCAGGATGCTTTTTATTTCACGAGACTGTGGTATCCTATAGAAATGAACTATATTTTATAATAGTCTATGTTATTAAATTATCACACGCGACAGCTTCCTTATAGCCCAGGGTTGTAGCGTTGTATGGAATTTAAGTCTTTGTGACAAAAACCTGGGCATAGCATACCGAACCATCCAAATTTGGCTAGTATCCCTCAAAATATTTCCACCCAGACCAATAAATAACAAGGACGTGAATGATCAATCGTTGGGGAAACCCTACAGGCCATTTAAATATCATGCGAATTAAATTCCCGGGCATCGATTTTGGTCAAAGAAGTAAAAAGAAGACATAGAGGTGATATATACTCAAAAGACACGCACACCAAATTCAACTGCCTCACCAGCTTTACTATTATAATAAGATTAGTTAGTCTCAAGAAATGAAATCGTCTGATAGTATTACTCAACACGTCTTCTTGTTCACAGCAATTTTCTTCAGCTCAGCTATGTCTGAAGAGCAGTGTCCTTTTATTATTGTGTGCTGTGGTTATTTCTTTTACGCGTTCGTGTTCTTTTCCACTACATACAGCAGTGAACCTTGCTGTCTCAGTTTTTTATTTTTAAATCTAATAAGATAACCCTTTTACAAAAATATAACCTTATCGTTGTCTATTTTTCACTGAGTTGTTAAATACGTGTCTATTTGACGTCTTTTATATCCACTTCCCGGTTTGCGGGGTAGAGGTTTTCCTTATCAAAGGCGATGTAAAACCCCTCTTTTCCTCTGTTAGTCTACGGAACACCCTGGTGTAAGGTGGATTACACGTTTAGCCCCCACCCCTCCCCCCCCCCCTTTCTTAGGGTTACGTGAAGCTTCTTCTTCTTCTTTTCGTTCATCCGGAGTGTTTTTTCAGATGTGATTGCGGTGTGTCTGTTATGCGCCCTTGGGCCGAAACCCGTAGGCCAACACATCCGGCTACAGCGTGCTTTTTTGACCAGGAGCATTCCTGGGAGACTCTCACTTTTGTGGTGCCATCTACAACCCAGCTGGCCAAGTTGGAACGGTCGAAGACACCGGTCATCTCTCAAAGGAAGGGAGGGACAGTCCATAACATTTTCCGCCATCCAAGGTTGCTTCCATAGTTGCAGGGCCGACACATAGCGCCCTGGTTCTGGGCTCACCGAGGGATCGTCACGTCCTGCTCATGGCTGCTTTAAATCCTCACTTCAATATATTGGTCATTTCGTTTGCCTCGGGCCATTCCCGCACAAACCAGACAGGTTTGCAGACGGTATCCACTCAAGCGAGTTTTCGGACATGTGCTTGTCGTTGCGCCCGTCAGAGCTGTTCCAGGCACGACAGACATTCGGAAAACTACCTAGTCAGAGCTGTTCAGAACAAGAGCGGCATTCGGAAACTAGGTAGTTAGAGCTGTTCCTAGCACGAGAGACATTCGGACGAGACATTTCACTCGGACGTAATTGCGTAGTGTCAATTTTTAGTTTGCCACCCGTAGGACGACACTTCCGGCTTCCGGCTGGCATTTTTTAATGAGGTTGGCCTTCCTCTGGTTTCGAAGGCACGTTAGACTGTTGTGATGTCGCCAGCATCTCAGCTGGTCAAGATAGAACGATCAACGACATCGCGGTCGGCCCTCAAGGGAAGGCAGGGGCAAACCATGGGCATTCGCTCGCTATCCAAGGAGGCTTCCATAATTGCAGAGCCGGCACATATTGCTCTGAGACTGGGCTCACCCGAGGAGTTGCCACGTCCTGCTCATGGCTGCTTTAGTTCCTCACTTCCATGTGTTGGGCATTTCGCTTGCCACTGATCGCTCAAGCACACACCAGGAGTGGTCAGACTGCGAGCGACATCCACTCGGTAAGCTTTTGCTTTTGGCTTCAGACCACGCAATAGGTTCGCTCGCCGTGAGTTCCATTTCGCGTCATTGAGACGTTCTTCCACTTTTGTATACACTCTCTATGAGTTAGATACAGACAGTTTTCGTAACCATTTCCTTCGACTGGGGCACTTTTCTGACTTTTTGTACTCGCCCACGAGGTAGGCTACATGTGCTGCCGGCTCAGCACCTTACCTTCGTGCAGCAGTGAACGAGAAACGGCCTGGCCCTCTCATCTGGGAATCTCTCATATCCCCCAGCTGAGAGCCTTCGAACATGTATCAGTCCTGAGCATGTAGCTTGCTCAGTATCACGCCTCTATTTTTCGGTAGGTGGGTATCGGCCCGGCTCTCAGATCCGAGGGTTAGAGGCGTTTAACCACAGCCCTCGACAGGGAGCCTTAAGAGTTTTGTCCGGACCAAGAACTTCTGCCTTCGTGCACCTGATTTAAATTTTTGACTGCTATCCTCAGTCGCCCTGCAGAGCAGCAGGTTGTGTCTCTCTTAATCTGGTCCCTATCCCATATGCTGTCCGATATGTAGTTTTTCATCCATCGGCAAGCAAATGGGGTCGATGGGACACGCAAGCACCCCCACCACGTCAAGGTGGAGACACATCGGGGGAGGGGTTACGTGAAGCTATGAAAGCAGGTGGTGGATGGAGTGTGAGAGCAGCCGACATATTTTTGTTGGTTATGGTCTGCACTCTACGGCGATAGGCAGATGATCTCATCATTAGAGACAATGGATATGGACACTGCCAGGAAGGAAAGCAACCGCAAGCTACTTTCTGCAAACCTTGCCAAGAAACCCAATCAACCATGAAAGAAAACATAATACGAGGAATTTTCCGGAGTGAATTCTACAAAGGATATGATACTAAATGAATTAATGAATCCACCAACATCACTGTATAACACATAAATGCCATGTGACGTGATTTTCTCAAAATATTCCAAACCTTTATTTTAGTCTGGTTCACCACGCCATTGTTTTCCAGCGCACATATGGTTAACAATAGCACAGCATACGTTTGATCACCACACATATATGAACATATAAAACATTACACTTTGCAATAACATTGACAAATTACGTGCATTATACATAAAGAATAACTGACGGGAAAGTTTCTAGAAAACACCACATCCAGAAAACAATATAATGGAAAAATACCCATCACACACAGTCACGTTCACAAAAACATCAAACCACGCGACAATTTATTCTTTTCACGAGTGTCCATTGTCCCAAGCCCGGTGGAAAGCAAATTCCAGCTTAGAATTTCGTTACAGAGTTTACTTAGCTAGTTTTGAATGTCTTTCCTTCCTGGTCCAGTTTTTAAAGCAGAATAGACTTTTCGAATAGAAGAAATATTTGCGCGGTGAAATCTATTTCGACATATTGCGCTGTTAACATGGTAATGAAAGGAACGGAAAGGTTCATTGCAGTTGGGATTCTCATAGGAAACACTTCTGTCGTCGTTAACTAATCAACTATTGAGCTATAATTTGATTAATCCAATAGTTCCACATTAGATTTAGTGGCGCTTAGATGATATGTCTGATTTAGCTCTTCTTCTTTCTTCTTCTAACACCTCTTCCTACTCTTCGTCTTTATTTACTACTTCTTCTTCTCCTCCTGTTCCTCCTACTCATTCTTCGTCTTCTTCCCCCTTCTCCTCTTCTTCTTTTACCCCCTCCTTCTCTTCTTTCTCTTAATCTTCTTTCTTTCTTTCTTTCTTTCTTGCTCTTTTCTCTTCTTATTTTCTCCCTTCGTATCTCCTCTCACTTCTTCTCTTTCCTTTCGTCTTCTCTGTTCTTCTTCTCTCATCTCTCATCTTCACTTTTATCGTCTCTCTTCTTCTTCCTAATTCTTCTTTGTTTTTTTTTTGTTTTGTTTTTTCGTTGTTGTTTTTTTTATTACAGCGAAGGCACCATGTCTTCGCCTTTTGATTAACACTTTCACATGACTATATATCAGTTGTCACTCGATCAGTGATGTGGTAATATCACACCGGCCGCCATCACTTCCTATAACATAAATAATACATATTTTAGGCTGGGTAAACAAGGCAGACGAGGCCAATTACAAAACACAAAATATATTCCCTCCTCCATAGGGATTTGAACACAAGACAGTGGCTAGCAGATAAACGTGCCAGCCACCGTTTTGTCGGGGCTTCTGCTGTGTATATATACACACACATACATAAAGCGTTGTCTATTGAAAACATCTATAACATGAAGTCCATATTTAAAATATCAACAGATAGACAGATGTAGTGTAGGCATCTTTTAAAAAAGCATTAGGGTATCCTAACGAAAATCAATAATTGGGGACATTTTGCATAAATAAATTTATACATCGGGAAATATGCAAATGACCATAACCCACAGTTAAATTATTGATATTAAGAGAGTGCAATCACATTGTCAAATAGCAAGTTGTTTCAACTCTATCTGGGAAATTGGGACGCTGCACGGTACACGGACGCGATATTATTTTTCTGTTTTTTTATATTTTTTACAGAAATCAAACGAAGGTCACGTCCAAAAAATGATGACCCAATATAACATTCCAACTTCTTTCAGGCCAGGCCAGTTTTGGATAAGCAAAGGCGCTGTCCCGGATCATTGATATGCACGAAACGAATTGCAAAAGCAATAGAGCTAAATGAGTCTGAAATTCGATATGAGCAACCCGAGGTAGTTGTCAGCGCGAGAGGACGGCATTCGGGAAAGCGAGCGTCTCAGAGAAGATGAAGCGATTGTATGCTCCTTAGCAACGCGTGACAGTTCATCTGCTTGTCTTCGTGTACAATCGTGTGTACGTCTTCTGTTTCCGCGAGGAATGCAATTATTCATAGGTGATTGACAGGCACGTCAGCAGGGATATTCTTTTCTGCATGTAAACTTTCCGGGGAAGAAAAGACCTGGTTTATTCAGTGATCGTGTCACGTGATCCAGAGTTTCCGTTTCCTATATCCTTTCCTAACAAGATTAGACCCCAGTTTGTCTTGTTTGACAACCCTTCGAAGAGCAGGTACTGCTTAGATATATTTCCTGCTGAAAAGTTTTAACATGTTTCTTCTTAAATATACGTGCGATTATTTGTGTGCGAACGCGTGTTTGTAAGTGGGCGCGCGATTTATTTTTTGTTTGCTTGCGTACGTACCTGTAAAGATGCTATTTAAAAAAAAAATCCATTAACACACGTTTTATCGGCCTGTTAGGAATTATTTCACTTCCTTCGCTGCTTTTTGTCAAATAACCTATATTTGCCATTGTCATTTATCATCTTGTTATTTTGGTTCCTCGAACTTGTAAACTATAGTCTTTGTATAATCTAGCTAGAAATTGGCAAGCCCAGAGGTATAACCTGTTCTGGCTTAAACTTTCTACGGCCAAATGGTGGTGCAGTGTATTCATCCCACACGCCGGTCAGATGGCGTTATCTTCAACGGTGGCAAAACTGGAGAACGTAAACAATTGCCTGGTCAATGGCAAACATTCTTTAAGGGTTGGGATGGTTGCAACGTGCAAGCACATGACAATTCAAGGGTGATCTAAACACCACATTTATGGTACTTCCGTTGATCGTGGCGACTTTCGAAGAGTTAATGAGACTTTCTTTTCCACAATGTAACCCAAATGTTTCAACTTAATAACAAAAAAAAATCTGATTCACATTCAGTTTTTGAATTTGTCTCACATTAATTTTGTGATTATACAATCTTCCTGTCCTTCCTTTTCTTCCTGTTTAATCCGTTTTATTTCTTAGAATACGTACACATCTAAGACAGCGTTGATAAGGAGCACATTTTCAGCGTGGAACAGTGAAACAATAACATCCAGATTTGCCCTAGATCACAAGAAGATGTCAACATCTGAATAATATAAGCTAAACATCTACAATGTAGAAAGACACGTTGACACCGCGAACATAAATATCATCCATTAAAAGTGCATACATAAGACGTTAATCGCTGAATACATGCCCGAGACAGACTGAATATATTCATGTAGCAAAACAATAAACACAGACAAGAAAGACGACATATTTTAATATGAAATCAGGACAGATAAAACAATAAGCAATTTTAGTATTGATGGCTTGAACTTTACGGTGAATTATAGTAGTAGTAGTAGTAGTAGTAGTAGTAGTAGTAGTAGTAGTAGTAGTAGTAGTAGTAGTAGTAGTAGTAGTAGTAGTAGTAGTAGTAGTAGTAGCAGTAGTAGTAGTAGTAGTAGTAGTAGTAGTAGTAGTAGTAGTAGTAGTAGTAGTAGTAGTAGTAGTAGTAGTAGTAGGCCTCTTTCAGTTCTGAAGGACTATAGAGTTGTGCCGCTTGGGAGGTGCCTGACAGCACCGCTGGTGACTGTATAGTCCAATGCGAGAGTGACAATCCCTGTCAAAGTTTCCGCATCTGTAAGACGAGGCAAGTCCCGCAGTAAGTGACTGCGCTTTGAGCCTGTGCCGCCTATCCTCAGTTTGTTGGATCAGATTGCGCTCAAAGAGCACCAGTCCATTTCGTACATCACTTCTCCAGGAGCATCTGTCTGTTGCAACTCTCTCCCACGTGTCTGGATCTATTCCAATGGTTTTCATATCTTGTTTACACACATCCCTACATCGCATTTGGGGTCTTCCGGTTGGCCTCTTTCCTGTGGCTAGTTCTCCGTAAAGGAGATCTTTGGGAATACGTTCATCCTCCATTCGAGATACGTGGCCCAGCCACCGGAGGCGTCTCTGCTTGAGGAGGGTGTGCACTGTGGTAATATCTGCTCGTTCAAGCACCTGTTTGTTTGTTATGTGGTCTTTCCATGTTATGCCCAGGATACGTATCAGACATCTCATGTGGAAGGAATTCAACTTCCTTTCCTGTCTTGAGTACAAGGTCCAGGATTCAGACCCATAGAGTAGTGTGCTAACAACACAAGCTTTATATACTTGAACTTTTGTACGCTCTGTTAGTCTATTATTCTCCCAAACTCTTTTAGCTAGCCTGGAAAATGTTGTGGCTGCCTTTCCAATGCGTCTGTCGATTTCTGTCTCTAATGAAAGATTATCTGATATTGTCGACCCCAAGTACACAAAATCGTGGACGACCTTCAATTCGTAATTAGCAATTTTGATTGACGGGGGCGCACCAGCGTCTTGTTCCATCACCTGTGTTTTATTTAGGCTAATGGTGAGCCCAAAGTCTTTGCAGGCGGCTGCAAAACGTTCTATGAGCCTTTGGAGATCTTCTGTTGTATGAGTAGTCAGTGCTGCATCATCTGCAAAAAGTAGTTCTCTTACACATCTTGATCTTATTTTGGTCTTTGCCTTGAGTCTTGATGGGCTAAAAAGTTTGCCATCAGATCTTGTGTGTAGGTATATGCCTTCATTGGCAGTCCCAAATGCCTGCCGTAAGAGAACAGCGAAGAAGATACCAAAGAGTGTAGAAGCAAGCACGCAGCCCTGCTTTACTCCGCTGCTGATGCTGAATGACTGGGATGTTGAGCCGTCAAATAAAATGGTCCCCTGCAAGTTTTCGTGGAATGATTTCACGAGACTAAGAAGGGTGGGTGGACATCCAACCTTTTCAAGGACCTTAAAAAGGCCGCTTCTACTCACGAGGTCAAATGCCTTTGTGAGGTCGATGAAGGCAATATATAATGGCTTCCTCTGTTCTCTGCACTTCTCTTGGAGCTGCCGGAGTGAGAAAATCATATCGATGGTGGACCTGTGGGTCTAAATCCGCACTGCGATTCGGGGTAGATTCTTTCAGCAAGAATGTGTAATCTTTTAAGGATTAATTATGTGGTTGTTTCGGGATTTGAAATTTAAATTTTGAGCACAACCCACTACTGGCAACGCTGATCGCATTCTGGTATGAACCTAAGGCCTATCCACGTCAATATGGAAGCACTATACTCGAGTTTCGCCCTCATTTGAGCTCGTCAGTAGTGCATATCCCTGACCAGATCCGGAAACAGTCCCGGATCACGCGTGTGAAGTGGGTTTGTAACCACGTGGCACACACTGGACATACCAAACTATCACAACAGAATATCACAACGCTACCCATCGTAGGCTATGCTCAAGATTGCCCAATCGCCGCGACCGACGTCCGTCAATCGATGGGACCCGAACGATCAGGACTTCTCACTGGCAAGGAACACCAGGCCTCCTAAATCCAGTGAGCTATAATAAATTGATTATGTGGTTGTTTCGGGATTTGAAATTTAAATATTGAGCACAACCCACTACTGGCAACGCCGATCGCATTCTGGTATGAACCTAAGGCCTATCCACGTCAATATGGAAGCACTATACTCGAGTTTCGCCCTCATTTGAGCTCGTCAGTAGTGCATATCCCTGACCGGATCCGGAAACAGTCCCGGATCACGCGTGTGAAGCGGGTGTGTAACCACGCGGCACACACTGGACACACCAAATTATCACAACAGAATATCACAACGCTACCCATCGTAGGCTATGCTCAAGATTGCCCAATCGCCGCGACCGACGTCCGTCAATCGATGGGACCCGAACGATCAGGACTTCTCACTGGCAAGGAACACCAGGCCTCCTAAATCCAGTGAGCAATAATAAATTGATTATGTGGTTGTTTCGGGATTTGAAATTTAAATATTGAGCACAACCCACTACTGGCAACGCCGATCGCATTCTGGTATGAACCTAAGGCCTATCCACGTCAATATGGAAGCACTATACTCGAGTTTCGCCCTCATTTGAGCTCGTCAGTAGTGCATATCCCTGACCGGATCCGGAAACAGTCCCGGATCACGCGTGTGAAGCGGGTGTGTAACCACGCGGCACACACTGGACACACCAAATTATCACAACAGAATATCACAACGCTACCCATCGTAGGCTATGCTCAAGATTGCCCAATCGCCGCGACCGACATCAGGATCACTGGATTTAGGAGGCCTGGTGTTCCTTGCCAGTGAGAAGTCCTGATCGTTCGGGTCCCATCGATTGACGGACGTCGGTCGCGGCGATTGGGCAATCTTGAGCATAGCCTACGATGGGTAGCGTTGTGATATTCTGTTGTGATAATTTGGTGTGTCCAGTGTGTGCCGCGTGGTTACACACCCGCTTCACACGCGTGATCCGGGACTGTTTCCGGATCCGGGTAGGGATATGCACTACTGACGAGCTCAAATGAGGGCGAAACTCGAGTATAGTGCTTCCATATTGACGTGGATAGCCCTTAGGTTCATACCAGAATGCGATTGGCGTTCCCAGTAGTGGGTTGTGCTCAATATTTAAATTTCAAATCCCGAAACAACCACATAATCAATTTATTATTGTTCACTGGATTTAGGAGGCCTGGTATTCCTTGCCAGTGAGAAGTCCTGATCGTTCGGGTCCCATCGATTGACGGACGTCGGTCGCTGCGATTGGGCAATCTTGAGCATAGCCTACGATGGGTAGCGTTGTGATATTCTGTTGTGATAATTTGGTGTGTCCAGTGTGTGCCGCGTGGTTACACACCCGCTTCACACGCGTGATCCGGGACTGTTTCCGGATCCGGTCAGGGATATGCACTACTGACGAGCTCAAATGAGGGCGAAACTCGAGTATAGTGCTTCCATATTGACGTGGATAGGCCTTAGGTTCATACCAGAATGCGATCGGCGTTGCCAGTAGTGGGTTGTGCTCAATATTTAAATTTTAAGGATTACTCTGGCAAAAATCTTGCCTGTAATGCTGAGTAGGGAAATGCCGCGATTGTTGTTGCAGTCGCTTCTGTCACCTTTGTTTTTATAAAGGGTAACGATGTTTGCGTCTTTCATATCTTGTTGTATTGATTTTTCTCTCCAGCAGAGCTGAAATATTGCATACAGTTCTGGGATGATTGTTTCTTTGCTACATTTTAAAATTTCAGGTGGAATACTATCTTTTCCAGGTGCCTTGCCGGATTTGAGAGAGTCTAGTGCTTCGCTGATTTCTGTGAGGCAAGGTTCGTTATCCAGGGCATGCATGGCAGACTGTTGATCGATGGCTTCCAGAGCTTCTTCGCTGACAGTGTTATCCACTGAGTATAGCTCTGAGTAGTGTTCTACCCAGCGATCCATTTGTTTCGCTCGATCTTTTATGATTACTCCCTCAGTTGATCGTAAAGGGGCCATCTTATTTTTTGATGGACCAACAGCTTGCTTGATGCCCTCGTACATTCCTCTTATATTTCCAGTGTTTGCACAAGTTTGAATTTGAGCAGAGAGCTGTAGCCAGTACCTGTTCGCACATCTTCTTGCCATCTGTTGTACTCTATTTCTGGCCGTTCGCAATGCCTGCAGTGTTTTCTCTGAAGGTGATGTTTTATACATTGAGAATGCATGTCTCTTTATCTCCAGGACTGGGAGCATCTGTTCAGAGTGTGCTTCAAACCAGTCGGTTGACTTAGTTTGCTTCTTGCCAAATGTTGATAGTGCTGTATTGTAGATGGTGTCGCGAAAATGACTCCATCTCTCGGTGGAATTTCCGTTTGTGGGGCCAGGCAGAGAATCCGCTAGAGCCTGCATGAATTTGTTGACCTTCTCTTTATTTTGGGTGCCTCTGGTGTCAATGCGTGGTCTTCCGTCTGTTCGGCTTCTGTAGATTCTCTTGGGCTTTATCTTCACCTTGCTGGAGACGAGTGAATGGGCGGTGTCGCAGTCAGCACTATGATAGCTGCGAGTCAGCCGTACATTGCGGAGGTTGCTGCGTTTAGTGAGCACCAGGTCGAGTTGGTGCCAGTTCTTTGATCTGGGGTGCCTCCATGACACCTAGTGTTGATGTTTCGTGTCAAAGATGGTGTTGGTCACGCACAGATTATGGTGGCTGCAGAATTCCAAGAGACGTTGTCCATTGTCATTGATCTTCCCAACGCCAAATTGTCCTAGACATGAAGGCCAAGATTTGTGGTCGGAGCCAACCCTGGCATTGAAATCCCCCAGGATAAAAATATGTTGTTTCTCTGGTGTTTCACTGACTTCTTTGCTAAGGTCGTCATAGAACTTGTCATTAGATTCTGATGCTGCAGTTAGTGTTGGGGGTAAACACTTATAATACTAACTGGGCCTGCCTCTGTCTGGAGTTGGAGCTTCAGTATTCTTTCAGTGCCATCACTTGGTGGTATGATGGAATTAAGCAGCTTGTTTCTGATAGCGAAGCCAACTCCATGCTCCCTGGTCTCTCCGCACGGCTTGCCATGCCAGTAGAAAGTGAAGTCCCTCTCCTTGATGCTTCCAGATTATTGGAGTCTGGTCTCTTGCAGGGCGACAATGTCTATCCCCAGTCTTAGTAGTTCGTTGTTTATCACTGCAGTTTTGCGGGCATCCACAATCTCATTTAGATCGTCTGAGATGCCAGGGGTCATGGTTCTTACGTTCCATGTTCCCAGCCTTAGGGCTGGTTGTTTTGTTTTTTTCTTGTTGCTAGGTGTATAGATTGCGGTCCATGTGTCAGGATTTTCCCCTAAGCTCCACACACCCTCAGAAGCAGATGAACCGTGGCGAGACAACACCTTATTGACTGGGGCTGCCCAGCTTAGGCGGGCGGTAGCTGTCTAGTGAGATACGATGATCTCTCCCACCGTCGGAAGTAGCCCCTGGCGCCTTGCTCTACGCCAATCGAGCATTAAGACTTATAACCGGCAAATGCTGCTTCCCGTGTTGTGTCACCGCTTTACACGGTGCTGAAGTGACCTCTTCGGGGCACAAGCCTGGGCAATGGAAATCGGAGAACCAGCTGTTGCCCAGTAGCAGGTTCCCCCTCTCCACGTCGCCGATGTTGACCAAGGGAAAGGCAGTAGCCAATGCAACTTGGCATCGGTGCCGTCGCAGGAGTTGCCAGAACTATGTTGTTTACAACATGGAACTGCCTTAGGGACTCCATCTCCGGATTTGTCCTCAGGGTTTACTCCCGAAGCCTTTCCCATATGGGTATACCCGCAAGGCAGCGGAGGTTTGAGATTTAGAGTTCCTTCTCTTAGAAGAGATACCAACCAAGGCTGACGAGCCCCTCTGCCCAGGAATCAATAAGGAGGGAAGTCTACCATTCTTCCTCCCTGGCAGTGATCATACTGATCGGATGACCGTAGCCATTGTCTCTACTGAGAGATCCTCTGCCCACCGTCACCGACTTGAAACCATAACCAACAATTATCTGTCAGCTGCTCCCAAGTCCAATCCACCACCAGCTCCCATGGCTTCACGTTACCCTGTTGGGGGGGGGGGGGCTAAACGGGTACTCCACCTTGCCCAAGGGTGTCCCGTAGGCTAGCGGAGGGAAGGAGGCACCTTACTTCTCCTTTGATAGAGTGTACCCCTACCCCCGCTACCATAGGTGAATTATACAATGCAAGTTAAACATCACCTGCTGTCATTCACATTCACTGGAATTTGCAGAGGAGGCAGCACAAATAATAGACTAAACATAAAGTAAAACGGTATAAGTGCAGTGGAGCCTCGGCGGCGTAGTGGCTGGGCACTCACCTGTCGGCCGGATGGTTATGGTTTGGATTCACATCGATACGTCGGCCGGATGGTTATGGTTTGGATTCACATCGATACGTCGGCCGGATGGTTATGGTTTGGATTCACATCGATACGTCGGCCGGATGGTTATGGTTTGGATTCACAACGATACGTCGGCCGGATGGTTATGGTTTGGATTCACAACGATACGTCGGCCGGATGGTTATGGTTTGGATTCACAACGATACGTCGGCCGGATGGTTATGGTTTGGATTCACATCGATACGTCGGCCGGATGGTTATGGTTTGGATTCACATCGATACGTCGGCCGGATGGTTATGGTTTGGATTCACAACGATACGTCGGCCGGATGGTTATGGTTTGGATTCACAACGATACGTCGGCCGGATGGTTATGGTTTGGATTCGCATCGATACGTCGGCCGGATGGTTATGGTTTGGATTCACATCGATACGTCGGCCGGATGGTTATGGTTTGGATTCACAACGATACGTCGGCCGGATGGTTATGGTTTGGATTCACATCGATACGTCGGCCGGATGGTTATGGTTTGGATTCACAACGATACGTCGGCCGGATGGTTATGGTTTGGATTCACAACGATACGTCGGCCGGATGGTTATGGTTTGGATTCACAACGATACGTCGGCCGGATGGTTATGGTTTGGATTCACATCGATACGTCGGCCGGATGGTTATGGTTTGGATTCACATCGATACGTCGGCCGGATGGTTATGGTTTGGATTCACATCGATACGTCGGCCGGATGGTTATGGTTTGGATTCACATCGATACGTCGGCCGGATGGTTATGGTTTGGATTCACATCGATACGTCGGCCGGGTGGTTATGGTTTGGATTCACATCGATACGTCGGCCGGATGGTTATGGTTTGGATTCACAACGATACGTCGGCCGGATGGTTATGGTTTGGATTCACATCGATACGTCGGCCGGATGGTTATGGTTTGGATTCACATCGATACGTCGGCCGGATGGTTATGGTTTGGATTCACATCGATACGTCGGCCGGATGGTTATGGTTTGGATTCACATCGATACGTCGGCCGGATGGTTATGGTTTGGATTCACATCGATACGTCGGCCGGATGGTTATGGTTTGGATTCACAACGATACGTCGGCCGGATGGTTATGGTTTGGATTCACATCGATACGTCGGCCGGATGGTTATGGTTTCGATTCACATCGATACGGATTCAAATTTTTAAAACTTGATTTAAGTTCACAGATCAACCCAGCCTGACATGTGTACCGTTTTTTGACGTCATGGCGGCCGGCAATTAACCCCATCACATTTGAACTGCTTATTGGTCTTTAAACATGTTGATCCAGTAACGTATGCACATTTGACCCTGTGGCTTGTGAAAGGGCCCTTTGCTTACTTAGTATAAGTTGTCCTCTTTGTCTGCCCTTAATCCCCTATTTGGGCATAGGTCTTCAAACAATCCACTGCAAGAAGTCCTATCTTTTGCTATCTTTCGTAGCTTTCTCCATGCCCTCCTAGTCTCTGTCTGTAATTCTAAACTCCGTGTGTTTTACGTCTCCCGCTGTTTAGTTTGTATTGTTGAGTTCCTGACAAGCAATTGTCTAGTTATAGTGTATGGTGTCATGTTTTCTCAGTAGGTGTTCTATCTAGTATTGTGAGTTCCAGACAAGCAATTGTCTAGTTATAGTGTATGGTGTCATGTTTTCTCAGTAGGTTTTCTATCTAGTATTGTGAGCTCCAGACAAGCAATTGTCTAGTTATCGTGTATGGTGTCATGTTTTCTCAGTAGGTGTTCTATCTAGTATTGTGAGTTCCAGACAAGCAATTGTCTAGTTATAATGTATGGTGTCAGGTTTTCTCTGTAGGTGTTCTATCTAGTGTCTTTTCCTCGCCACTTGGTTCACTGGGATTTGTTTGGTTCTCTCCATGAGCTCTACATTGGTGGTTCTGTCATAGTATTTTATTTGGTTCACTCCATGAGCTCTACATTGGTGGTTCTGTCATAGTATTTTATTTGGTTCTCTCCATGAGCTCTACATTGGTGGTTCTGTCATAGTATTTTATTCCCATTATTTTTCAAAAGCACCAGTTAGTCGATATTTGTTAGTAAACCTTTTAGTTGTTCTCCATGTTTATGTGTCATGAAGCATTGTTGATTTAACTGTCAGCTGGCTGTCATCTACTGCCTATAGTACCTTGCTGTGTAGGTCCGGAGGGTTTTGAGCCTGAGGAATTAAGGCCGCCTAACTAGTGCAGTCGCCGCGAACTGTGCAGGTTAGGATTTTTCTTTTTAACAAAAACCCTTACCGAAGATTCGAACCCATGTCTCACGAAGGAGAACACGGCGTTCTTAATATTGGAGTTAAACATTATCAGTTTAGTTTCAGTTTAGCTTCCAATGACTTCCACAAATATCCTTGTGCTATGAACGTTCCCACTACTTTTTTTTATATTTTTATTTTAATATCTCTATCTACTCCCTCATTTTGTCTACATTGCTTCCCAAATAGTCGTATGATTCCGAGACTTGAAGTGAGGTTTCACCAGCGGAGATTGGGTTGTTATTGGTAAGGTTTAATCTACCTTTGTCTTTCCTGTATTCATTTTTAGAACTAATTGGTATGACCTTTCGTCAAGTGGTATTAGTTTATCCTGCATTAAATTATGTATGTGACAGGAGTGCAATGTCACCAACGAATTCTAAATCATAAAGTTGTTTTGGAGTCAAAATGAATTCCATTTATGGCGGTAGTCTTCATGACATAGTCTACAGTCAATAAGAATAATAATTATAACACAATCCATGTTGTACTCTTGTTTTATATCAAATTGATGTCTGTTTTCCCTCATGAAGTACTCAGCATGTCAAAGCTTCTTATATTGCTATTGTTAAGTTAATGATTTTCTGTTGGATCCCATAGGTCAACCTCCAAAGCACAGTGTTATACATAGCTGACAGAATCATACGCAGTTTAATTAAATCGGTGAAAACATGAAAAATGTGAGCTAAAAATACTGCAATGAACGTCGATGAAGAAGGATACATTGTGTCATGTGTTCAATTGAAGGGAACTTTAACACTTCAGGATAGAACAGTTGAATGGATGATAATGAAGAAGAACAGAGTGTTTAATTTACGCAGTAATGGAGACTTAAAATCTGAATTTAGACAAGATTTTGTAAACGTGATTGTAGGCGACACTTCAACCAAAGTTAAAATGGGGACGTGGAAATATCCTGGGAAATAAAGACGACGGGATAATTGTGACCATATAACCCAACGATTGCTGATTGTAATAATTGCCTGATGTAACAATAATCCAGAAGACAATGAGGCAGCCAGTACTTGTCGCGACGGTAAGTTAACTACTCGGTAGGACAGGCAGGTAACAATTAGTCAATAGGAGCAGGAAGAAAGAATTACTCGTGAGAAAAATGAAGCAACATGTACTCTATAAAACGCGATAAACTCTTTACTTGATAAAACAATGAATTGGCATCTTTTTGATAGAAACGAGAAATACCAATTGCTCTTTAGAAAACAAGGTAACAACTATTTTATATGCGTGAAATAACAAGTACCTGATAAAACAGCCGGTCGTAGACGGTACTACCTGCTTTCTGTCAGCGCCGAATGTTGGGCGGTGCTTACCAAACCCGACATCCCACATTGTGCCAAAGGCTTCGGGCCGAAGAGCGCAATTAGGAGGGTACAAGCCTTATCCTGGTGCGAGGAAATGCAACCTAAAGACAAAATGTCATGGCAGGGCAGACCAGGTCATAAGCCTAAGTTGGCAGCTGGTCTAGGATCGAAGCTCCGACAGGCAGACAGCTAGAGCATTGCTTTGTTGATCCGGCAGCTTCTGTAGCTTGTCTTGTTCCAGATGTATAGATGTCACCTTTCCTCTGGCGTGAACTAGGCAGGCCGAGAGAGGGCATGGGCAACACATGGTCTCTATATTTTAGCCCAGGCTTTGTGCTATGGAGAGGCAATAACTCCATCCCTGGTCTTAACCGGTCTCGGAATCAGAGCATGAGAGACGTCAGATGGTGCATGATAGTGGAAATGACCATGTTTTCACATGCATCCACTGTGGACAAACATTTGCACCACGAATTGGCCTTATCAGCCACACTCGCCAGCGCCATAGGTTGTAGTTATTAAGCCTTTTTGAAGCACAATGTACCAAACTATCGTCTGTCAAGACGGAAAGGTGGCAACGGTTGATAAACCAGCGAGATAACACATAATTGATAGAAGTTTGAAATAGCAATTACTTGATATAACAACAAGATAACTATTACTTAAATGTACAATGAATTCACATTATAGTTGTCTGTAAAATTTGGTAAATATTGAAAGTATATATCAATATATCTGAAGCAGACATTAAGAAGAGTTTAACACCGTGTTAAATTATTGGTGCCAGTGTGAACGAAATGAACCGCTCTTGCGTAGTGTCTAGACGATCGCGTGCTGGCCCAGTGGTCATGGGTTCCATTCCACTTAGCAGAGGATGACTTTAATTTGACCTTAGCTTCCAGTTCGATGCTAACATAGGTATCAGACATGTTCATGGGAAATAAAGTCGATCGGTGTGATACTGACCAAATCACAAACTAAGTGCGTTTATGTCTTTAAAAGTATGGTTCTAACACCATATATGCACAATGCACCTATAAGCTTTTAATTGCATGCGTGATCTTGCTAGTGTGAACAAAAATTTAGTATGAGAGATGGAAATGTTGGGCTCATTCTTTTAATATGAAGCAATCGTGAGCAGAGCAAGCTTTTTCTAAATGATGCCTCCAGTAGATGGGTGGTTGTGAAACCTCTGAAGAGAAGAGAATACAATTGAATAATTCTTAAGTAACTTCAGAGTAGATGTAGTGGCCTTTAAAACTGCTGCATAAATGCTCTTCGCGGAGGAAAATAAAACAGAAACATATGTCATCCCCTCGCACATGCGAATAAAGCTGTCTCAATTCAGAAGAGCAAACATAGTGCAGAACTAGCAGACTTAAATCAGATATCCAAAAGACTTGTGATACATTGAATCTATCACTTTGCAATATATCTGGAATTGAAGTGGCTGACAGATTGGCAAAATGGGGCGGACGACTAACCCAACGTGACACAAACTTAAACTATCGTGAGGCAAATAAGTTTATAAACATTGTTTGTAGAACCAATTGTAAATCGGCGCATTCAGGCTACCAGAAAGATGATGCACTTTACCAACTCGATCGAAGTGAACGAGAAGTAATCTTCAACTCCGCACAGGACATTACAGACTGAACTAGTACTTGTTAAAATAAGATAGGAGATACTGAGTGCAGCTTTGGGACTAGTAAAATGGCAGCTACACATTTGCGACAGGAGTGTCCATTATATATAGACTAGTGAACATCATTTTGGCCTACATCCCCTTCCCTAGAGGATGAGCTGTATGGGAGTTTTACCACGCTAAATTTGACTGCTGCTTTCTTCAAATGCATTCAGGTTGACATCCGACGATATACGAAATCAATTCCCTGTAAGTCCTATGTTTTGATAATCAAACTGTCTAAGCCCTGAGAACGGTTTGCACCTGCTGAAGTGAGACAGCTGCAGAGACATTTAGCTCGGCTGAGGTAACAAAATAGCATCTCCACAAGAACTGCATAGCAGTTTTCATTTCTCTCCTGAAACTCAGAGTCCAAAGGAGTATAGAACACCTATACTGGAACTTCATATCTGCGTAGTGGCATACAAGAAGGTAACCAGGTCAGGATTCAGCACTGCACACTCTTGGATTAGGCGTAGGAAGGTCATCTGTGCCTGATATGTTTCAATCAGTTCATTGCTAATGATAATCCCTCAATAGATCCCGGAAACTCAAAATGTGACCATGCGATTTGGCAACACAATACATTTTATTTAGTGGAGACAGTTATTATCACACATGTTTTCTCCCGTATAAAAGTCCACAACTCGATAACCAACTGGGGAAAGGTTATGAGATTTAGCTTATCATTATGTACACCCAACAAAAATATTTTTGTTCTGGAGATTGTATAACAGATCTCAATGTGTGCTAATGTCCTGTATATAATTTACGGGTTAGAGATTAAGTGTATATTATGAAATGTACGGCATCTTCACATGGAAACATCAGTGTTCAATAATGAATATTCTCAGTGGTACCACGGGCATTGCTTATGAGAAGCACGTCACATAATGAAATGGAAGTGCTCAGAAGCTGCTGCAAAACAAATGTGTTAGCATGAATTTAATGGAACTCTTCGCTGGCTTCTGAGGTTGGGGACGGAGCGCTTATGGGAATGCCCCGAATGCTGTGATGTCGGTTACTAAATCAATCAATCAATCATTAATGCATGCTCGCCAAAACATCAAATAAATCTCACCGATTTCCATGATTTCAGTTGCCTTTAGACCTATCAATAACATATTCCTTGAGTGGAAGCAAATATAAGATGCCAAGAAAAATGTTAAAACGCTACAAATACTATTTTTTTCCAAAAACAAACAAACAAATAAACAAAATATTTAAACGTCAATGACTCTTAGTAGCAGTATATAGTAGTAGTAAATAATAGTAGTAGTAAATAGTAGTAGTAGTGGTAGTGGTATTAGTAATAGTAGTAGTAATAGTTTTAGTAGTAATAGTAGTAATAGTATTGGCAGTCGCTGCAGCAGTGTAGGAGGTGAATATACAATATAAAATAACGCAGAATGAGCTTTTTGTTAAAGTTTCTACCCAAAGTGTAAAACCGCCGTAATAAATTGTACACGAGAATCGAGCCGACGTTTTAATGCTACGCGTTTCCTTTCACTATTACCAGTCAATCAATCATGTGCCATGGAAAGCGTGGGCGGTCATGACTCGCCATTTCACTCGATCACCAGCGTCGTGGATCAGCTCATTGTTCCTATCTCGTCCATGCCATGTGGCCAAGCCATCCAGATATTTTCCTCTCGGTCTTCCTCTTGGTCTGTTCTCTTCGATCTTGCCAGTTGTCACTAAGTTCTCCAATCCATTTCTTCTCATAACATGTCCAAAAAATATTGACTGTCTTCGTCTAATTTCTCTAATCAATTTACGATTGTCATTTGTCTCCCGTAGTACTTGGTCATTGGTTTTTCTGTCTGTCCATGGTATTCTTTGCATTTTCCTCAGAAACCACATTTCTGCAGCCATCAGATGTTTTTCAACTTGACTGCTCATTGTCCAAGTTTCACATCCATACAAAAGAACAGGTTCTACGTATCCCCTCAACACTCTTTTTCTCGTTTCAGTTGACATCTTTTTATTGTTTAGAATGTTTTTTTATCTTGCTAAAGGCTACTTTCGCAATGGCGATTCTTGTTCTAATCTCTTCAAGGCATCTCCCATTAGATGTTATGTATGTTCCGAGATAATTGTACCGATTCACTTGTTGAAGAATAGTCCCATTTACTTGTATACTACATTGTGGTATTTCGTTCCGGTAAAATGGCGACGTCGTGACGCGTTTATTCTATTGGAGACGTTTTTTAGTGTTTTCCTGTGGATTATGTGGTATTATTTCGTATTCGTTTATTGGAAATGTTCAAAAGAAGCCACGGAAGGCAGGTGGTGGATGAGATTTTGAGGGCAGCTGACAGATATTTGTTGGTTATGGTCTCAAGTTTCGCGACGGCAGGCAGAGGATCTCTTTCGCGAGACAATGGCTGCGGTCAAACGACCAATATGTGTGTTGTTGCTCCCTTTTCAGAAAATAACTAAATGTGACACTGTCGCAGTCTGTCAACTCTTCGCTATCAGTCCAGATCCTCAAATGGGAATTTGTTAGTGTTACCTGAGAATGAAATATTTAAACCCCGTGTAAGAAATAACAACAGCCTAAGCTAACTTTCAGCCCGTTCGTATGTGTTTTGGCTACTCACGACCAAGTTATATCCTGAAGTGCCTTCCCTAAGAAGTGAAGTGCAAGAAATAACAACAGCTTAGGCCCAAATTCCAGCCGGTTCGTATATGTTGTGGCTAATCATGACCAGGTCACATCCTAATGTGCCTTACCTGAGGTGTGTTGCCTCAGTACCTAACTTCTACACTCCACTGATTTCTGGGCTTGGAGCGGGGAAGAGGTGCTCTACCACATAATTCCTGTTGAGAAGTTACTATAATTCCGGGAGGGGATGAAGTCTTTACGACAATCTCACTGCGATAAATTCAAGCCCTTTTCAGGGCTCAGATGACCAGAATATGGTCTTCCAGCGGATTCACCAACCAATGAATCAGTCCGGTTGTTCTTTTTCTGCTTGTTGGTTGACTGCATTCGACTGTCCCGTGGGGTCTAATTCGGAAACAGAATCATTACTAGTAACATGAGAAAAGCCTATTTACACTCCGCAGCAGTAATGTATTATATTAACCACCTCATATTTGCGTTCAGCAGATAAAGCAGCAGATGAAGCAGAAGACTCGAGCGCCAATCCTTACTTTATCTAGTGTGTCTTCTAGCATCATGTTTTATTGATAGCGTAATGTTAATATTGAGGCTTTCCTACTGGCCTTTAACTCTGCTATTTTATACTAATTACATATTTCATCTTTACACGCTTTCAGCTTTTAACTTCTCATTGGGCCACCCATATTTACTCTGATCGCTGAAACGCCACTAGAGATTAATATATCGTTACGACGCCCCTGAATAAATGTGTACGAACTGGTGTCACGGTAATTGCAAAATCAATCCAACTAAAATCTGCCATATTTTGCACTGACAGCGAACTCGGTTCATAAGAAACGCAAATTCTAATTTACTAACAAATAAGGCTGCGGAACGTTGATAATAAGCATAGCAGCAATAAGAAACCCAAGTACACAAGGGATAATTGTATGAAGAAAAAGTATGTGACAAAATAACAAGCATTCGTTTACCTCAACTTTTATCTTACACTGTCAATAAAACGTGATATTTACTAAGTGAATGAAACTTTTAAAGGAAGAAATGCAATCCGTGTGTTAGATATAAAGTCTTCATGACCTAGACGGCACATACTTTACTCTGGTCATCTCTGGTTATTATATTACAATCATCTGTCCAAGATCGATCTTATATTAATCCGCTCATCTGAAGTTATTAGTTTGGTGCTTCAACTATTTAGATACTTTAATAAAAGTAGATGGAAGATGTGTTAAGGAATTGAATGTAGAATAACCTCATCAATGGCAGGATTTCACAAGATATAAGAGTAATCTTTGTCAATCGAAGTAAGGAAAATAGTTATTCAGCGTTAAATTGAGCAAATTCGGATATTCACAAACCAAATCATCGCTAGTAACTACTTTGGTTTATTCTATTCCAGACCGCTCTTTTGTTAACACAATCATAGCTTATTACTACTTTAACTTCTGTCCCACACTGCGACTGAAGAGGGAAAAGCATTCGCTAGGGGTGAATGTGTTAATAGTATGCATGTATAGGACTAAAGAAGATAAAGTAATAATAAATATGAGTTGGTTAATATAATACATGTCTGGGACAGAAGGAACTAATATAATAAGAAGTTATTGTGAGTTAACAATAAGTCAAACACTAGTTATTTTGTTGACTCCTTCTGTCCCAGAAAGTTCTTATATTAAAACACTCACGTATAGTTATTATTTTATCTTCTTTTGTCCCAGACAGTTACTCCTGTCCTAGACATTTACTACATTAACCCACTAGGTCATCATCGCTGAATGGATGAGAACTGTGCTCTTGAACATCCGGTGTGCCGAGACCGAGGTAAGGGTTTCAACCCCTACACCGTACAGTTGGACTAAAATGTTGACCTATCGTCCTTGACTTTGAGACGTACATTACAAGTACTTCTGAAGTCGGAGTGGGTTCGCCTGATGGCAAGGTCACAGTTAATAGGTCAAGCATATCCACATGCAAAATTCGGTCAAGCATTACGTGTCTGTACAACGCTTGAGATCAAAGCGAGCGAGCGCAAACAAAGGAAAGAAAAACAACAACATTAACCAACTCATCCCTACTTATTCCTTTGTCTTCTTATGTCCCAGAGAGTTACTACAATAATCCACTCATCCCTAGTTATTACTTCAAATTCTTCTGTCCAAGGCAAATACTACATTAACACCACTTATCCCTGATTATTACTTCATATTCTCCTGTCCAAGGCAGTTACTACATTAAGCCCACTCATTCCTAGTTATTACTATGTCTTCTTTGTCCAAGGCAATTACTATATTAACCTCGCTCATTCCTAGTTATCACTGGTCTTCTTCTGTCCCAAACAGTTGCTACATTTACTATGTTAACCCACAATCACTTCTTATTATATTAGTTCCTTCTGTCCCAGACATGTATTATATTAACCAACGCATATTTACTTATTACTTTATCTTCGTTAGTCCTATACATGCATAATATTAACACATTCACCTCTAGCGAATACTTTCCCTTCTTCAGGCCTAGACACGTGTTACATTAACTCAATCCGTCTTTTAACTTTCGAACATCTCCCAAAGCAGAAACCGATTATGGGTTTGCAATGTGATAGCTTTATCACATGGTGTAGGCCTGAAAGCACAGTGTGATAGTTTTATCACATAGTGTAGGCCAGAAAGCACAGTGTGATAGTGTTATCACATAGTGCAGGCATGAATGCACAGTGTGCACAGCGTGATAGGGTCATCACATAATGTAGGTCTGTGTGTAACCTAGAATCAGTGTATCCCTGCCTGGTGTTATTCCAGAAAGTTGCAACTGTAATGTCAACTGCATCAAAACATAACAACACGATAACGTTTTATAATAGCCCATGTAGAGAAAGAAGGAGTTAATGCATTCAAAGATTATTGTATAAGCCACACCAAAACTACCTTGTCCGAAAGTTCTCAGTAATTATTGATTATAATTCAATCCTTGTCTTGAAAATCATCAAATATTTAATTAGCTACTCTTTACGTGAAAAATGAATAGACAAGCTGAAAAACATCTAATGGCAGTGGAAATGTGGTTTCTAAGGAATATGCAAAGAATACCATGGTCAACCAGCAAAAACTAATGAAGCAAATGAAATCCGTAAACTGATTAGAGCAATTAGACGCAGTCAGTCAACATTTTTTCGACACGTTCCAAGAAGAAATAAACTAGAGAACTTGGTGACAACTTGCAAGACATAGGGGAACAGAACAATGGGAAGACAGAGAAGTAAATATCTGAATGACTTGACCACGGGGCATTATCGAGACAAGAACACAGAGCTGTTCTAATCCACGACTCTGGTGATCGTGGGAGGTAGCGAAACATGACTGTCGACGCTTATCGCCATGGCACGTGATGCATGAATGGGTCTTAACGAGATGCTCTTCTAACGGTTTTGTTTCCGTCACACAGTCACTCTACTGCCCTCTATTTCACTTGCACTTTTTAACTTCGTGTGACCCAAATTGATGTGATATTTATTCATTCGTGCACAGACACATAAACACACACACACACACACACACACGCGCGCGCGCGCGCGCGCGCGAATACATACACACACACAGCAAGTGGTGCACATAGCCAGAGCAGCATGGGACAGGATTATGTACAATACATGGAGTGCACACTGTAAACAATATAAATAGATAACAATTTAACGCGTCTAGAGGCGTATAGGTTACACCGTTTTATCCCCCTATTTATGTCACTCCCAGGCATTGACTTCGCGTGACCTATCCTGATACCCATATTTTGCCGAGTCAATCTTGGAGCGCGGGTCAAATTTGAAAACACCTGTCTATATGAGAAATCGACAATTTATCTACGATTCACCAGGCAAGCGTGGAAGCCATTGCACTACCGGGATTCCCAGTGCATGGAGTATCCTCTTAATTTAATGTTTTGAACTCCAGGACTCTTATGTTGCGAGCAGTATTATTACAGTTAATTACCACATCTCCCTGGCGAAGGGGTTATTGACTTTCTCCGTAATCCCGTATATCCACGTGGCGTAACGCAGCTGCGCGAGATTAGGTAGCGGATCGCGACGCGTTGGATCCTTACGAGGGTATGTTAGCCGGTCGCTCAGAAAGCAGTGGCAAACTACTGAGCGTAATCTTGCCATGACATAAACAACAGCGGTAAAATACTGGTGTTGACAGCGATGTCCTGTAAATTGGATATGCCGAAAAAAAAATTACCACATGTGTATGTTTTTTTTGCCAATATCAAATACATAGACAGATAGGACTCGATGGATAGCAGAAATTTCTAAACAAGTGTGGAAGAGAAGGGACAAGTTAACAGTCAAATGGCAATACGCGCTTTACGGATAGACAGACCCGTTACCTTGGATATAATCTGTCTAATCAATCAATCATGTGCCATGCCGGAGAGCGTGGGCGGTCATGACTCGCCATTTCACTCGATCACCAGAATCGTGAATCAGCTCAGTGTTCCTGTCTCGACCATGCCATGTGGCCAAGCCATCTAGGTATTTACTTCTCGGTCTTCCCCTTTGGTCTGTTCCCTTCGATCTTGCCAGTTGTCACTACGTTCTCCAATTCATTTCTTCTCATAACATGTCTAAAAAATGTTGACTGTCTATGTCCAATTTTCTAATCAATTTACGATTTTCATTTGTCTCCTGTAGTACTTGGTCATTGGTTTTTCTGTCTGTCCATGGTATTCTTTGCATTCTCCTCAGAAACCACACTCCTGCAGCCATCAGATGTTTATCAGCTTGACTGCTCATTGTCCAAGTTTCACATCCATACAGAAGAACAGGCTCTATGTAGCACCTCAACACTCTTTTTTTCTCGTTTCAAATGACATCTTTTTATTCGTCAGTATGTTTTTCATCTTGCTAAAGTTAGCTGCAAAAAAAGGTTAGCTGCAAATCCTTTACATAAGTCGTATTCAACACCAGCATTGTCTAGCTGTTCGTGATTTCATGGAAAGTTACGTTCAGTAGTTTGCCATTGCTTTCTGAACCACCGGCACTCACATCATTGCACGTATAATAACTAGCGCAAGACGGTCTGCATCCAAATCGCCCGCAGCCGTGTTTTAAAAGCGGTACGCAGGATAGCGAATTGTGTGTCATAACCCGATGGCCACAGCGCACTCATGGAAGCCGTCCTTACACAGAATAAATGCTGAACTGGGACATACCGACCTGTGAGGTGCGTAGGGTTGGGGTTGTGATCCACTCGCCTTGATAATGGAACCAGGAAGAATCAGATACACGCTTAAATGCACGACAACGGGATAGATAACTATGTTTTGTGTTTTTATTTTGTTAACTATTTTTTTATTTTGTTAATTATGGTGTTTGTTTCTATTGTGTTAACTATGTTTTAATTTTGTTAGCTGTTTTTATTTTGTGAACTATGTTTTTATTTTGTTAACTGTGTTTCTATTTTGTTGTTGTAACTATGTTTTTTTTTTGTTAACGATGTTTTTATTTTTTTGACTATGGTTTTTGTTTTTATTTTGTGTCCGTCATCTTTGAACACACGCTCAGTCCATATACGTGCTACTAATTCTAGTGCAGCGGACTGATTTGTGTGTGTTGGTTAGCTTTCTCTTTTACTTGTATCCCTCGCCATCAGGCGAACCCACTCCGACTTCAGAACTACTTATAATTTACTTCACCAATTCAAGGACGAAAAGTCAACATTTTAGTCCAATTGACTGGTGTAGGAGTTTAATCCGCTACCTCGGCATCAGCAAACCGGATGTTTAAGATCGAGCGCTCTTGTTCATTCGGCCATGCTGGACTCAAACAGGATATTTAGCTAGTAATGTGAGTGTAATGATACTTGTACCTGCTGTAAAACTAACACAAGAATTGATCAGCTTTGAACACTGTAAATCATTTTCCATAATTATTTTCAGCTTTACGAGAAAGACGGCCAAGACTACATCCTGACAGACTTTTGCCACCTGTCTGCCGAGGTCCTGGTCAACGAACTCAAGAACGTGACAAACGGTTTCAGAGACGTGGCGTTCTTCAAGATTGAGAATCGCAGTAACTTTGAGAAAGTTCTCCTCGACCACGTAGAGTTAACCTATGGGGGTGAGTTTAAGTCTCCAGTCTATTGTGGAGTGCCTGTTTTTTTGGTTTTTTGGTTTTTAAGATACTCTCATTAATCATCTGTGTGAAACTACATTTGTCAGCAGATGTTACGCCAGTTGTCAGCGTCTGTCGCTTACGGGTAGTGAATCGATCAATAAATCAGGTGCAGTCTACACAATAAAGATTGGCTGCAATGGATCTCCAACACTGTGTCTCTCGCCCTGACTGTACATTCTGTCAGATCGATGTTCGTCCATCTCTTGTATCGTTGTCTACCTATTGCTCGCTTGCCTTCAACCTAGCTCTCCAGAAAGGTTTTTATAAGAGTGATATGTCTTTTCACGTAACAGAAATACTTCACTTGGTAGGGGTAGTGAACGCAGTTTCATAATCGGGACACAACGGGTTCGGTGTCAGCTGCAGACGATGTGGGAGCTCTTCGTTGATGTCAACAATAGTATGGGTGTCGGTACGCGTTTGTGCAATGGCTAAGACCTTATTCTGACAATGGCTGGAGTGCGGCCCAACGAGCGTTCTATGCCTGCACTCGCCGTTCGCTATACGAGATAAAAACAAGCCACCTAATTTTCCGTAGAAAAAGGTCTCAAAATGTATTGGTCCTAGCATTTCACATAACCAGAGTAGATTCCTACTACGGAACTGGCGTGTTTTTTTGTGTTTTTTTTCAGTGTCGGCCTTTAAGAAACCCATGGCAAACTGCTGAACGTAAAATTGTTTAGAAAACCACAAACAGCCAATACAAGCCAGGGGTGATTGCGACGTCCTTTAAAGGACTTGTAACTAACTGTTTTATTACTGCAATCACGCTTTTCTCCGCGGGTAGTTTTGTGTGATGTGTCACATGTTTTGAACAATCAGACTTTTCTCCGCGGGTAGTTTTGTGTGATGTGTCACAGTGTTTTGTACAATCCACACGAGGACAGCGCTTAAAATTTCGGTGTGCTGATGTCGCATTATGGGGGTTTAACCCTACATTTATCAGCCGCACTTCGACGATCACTTCTCGTTCAGAAAGCAATGGCAATCTACAGAACGTAAGATTGCTTAGAACATCAAAGTGGAGTTGGGGTAGATTACAACACCCTGCACAGGGCATGCGTCACATTAATGCAGATAAAGTCAAGTGCAGGACCATGTTACTCGCCTAAAGATTATTGGGTATATGCGGCTCGCTCCAAATTATTATAGACCAATCGGTACTCAAGTGGTCAATATCACGCTGATTAGACCCTAGGGTGTGGAGAAAAACCACCTAGTCGGCTTGTATACTTGGCATACAAGCATACATACAATCACACCCCTCCCTTTCCCCAGAAACAGCGGAGAGCACTGCCACTCAACCACGTATCATCATAAACCGTGCCAATGTCCGATAGAGGTCATGGTTCGCCAACCGAATCGATCATCAGTCTTGTATCAAGTCTGTGTATTTTATTCGATTAAGCCATACATATATTTAAATC
The DNA here is from genome assembly GCA_963921405.1 of Cepaea hortensis. NCBI lineage: Eukaryota > Metazoa > Mollusca > Gastropoda > Stylommatophora > Helicidae > Cepaea > Cepaea hortensis. The sequence goes on along the minus strand of OY992882.1, from coordinate 34,716,500 downwards.
CGTTTTGCCACCCACTTGCTTTTTTCGCGTCAGTCTTGTCTGTTGTCACTAAGTATTCCAGTATATTTCACCTTATAATGTGCCCAGCAATATTGACCGTCTACGTCTGATTTCTCGCAACAATTGACTCGTACGTTCTATGTTCACTTGTTTTTCTTGTAGTACCTGCTCATTGGTTGGTCTGTCCGTCCATGACATTCATTGCATTGTCCTCAGAAACGACATTTCCACCGCCATTAGATGTTTCTCAGCTACACAGGCGCTACTTATTCCCAGTCAAGTTTTATTAATCGCAAAAACACGCAGTTAGGTATGCTAATCTCGTGATCTTCTTGTGTAATTGTATGTCCAAGGCTCTACCACTGTAAAATGTTGTATTGTCTTTACATGAGTCAAGCAAGACCGAGTGCGAAGGAGAGCATATGTGTGTTCCTCTTTGGGACCATTTTATTTACGGAGACTTTTGTTGATCGTTGCTGGAGGTACGGAGTTGGTGCATCTTGCGACGCAATTTGCAGGCGGTCTGTGGAAAGAGACCGAGTCATATGTGATAACATTTGATGCAATGAATTCCAGCCTCTTGCTTTTAACCCAGTAAACAACATTGTGTGTAAGCGTGCTTCCTTCTCTAATTGTTCTCTCATAAACTAGACTAAACTAGTTAATCTGTATTAACATTGTCCACTAGCATTGCATCTGTTTTCTCAACTATTGGATCCTTCACCCAACATCTCTGTTCATATAAGAATTCCATCGTATGCCGTTGTTAATATTGGCACTTTGTTTTTACCATTTTTGATAATATCTCAACTGGATTATGTCTGTATTTACTTTGTTTTTGATTGGTTGTTTGTGTCTTGGACACAAGCACTAATCCCACGTCAGACAAGGTTTGTTTATCAATCGAAGCTAATATGAAAAGCCTTGCTTGTATACTGTATGGCGACAGTTTGGACAAGTGTTCTTTAATCTGTATTTTGTGTTATCCTTGAGGTAGGCATCAGAACTGACAAAATAATATCACTGTTTCTTCAATGGCTTGCTTCACAGATCGTCTCTATTTCTTTGAGAGCTGGCTTGCTTTCTTAATAGTGGGATATGGGTTGCATAAATTACCTTCTTGTCCAAAATGTGCTAACGAATAAGTGGTTTGGTTAGTGTTATCATCAGTAGATTAGATCCCAAGTAAATGTTGTTTTAGGTCGTGAGAAGAAGCTATCTCCAACAACGTACTATCTTTACTGCAAAATACACCCACAAGGAGATTAGTCTGTCCGTCTCATAACATGTTGGCATGCATTGTTTATGTTCACAGCATTTGTTTTGTTTTGTTTTGTTCTTAATCTATAGGGATGTAACATGCATAATCTTCTTATATATAAAAGGCGATCTTCGTCCGTATTTATGTATCTATGTATCTATGTATGTCCTTTATACGTTCGCGAACGGCCCATCCGATTGAGATGAAATTTTCTACACGCCTTCCTTTCATTCCAGAGCTGCCAACTGTGATATTTTGTTAGTGTGAAATCGCCTGCTTACTCAGTATTATTTCATTTTTCATTTTTCATCATAATTTCATATATCTCAGGGGACCTAACTCTGTAAAAGTTATTTCAAGGGGCATAACTTTTCTGTATAACTTATAGTCATATTGTGGCATCGTTTTCAAAGATTTATAAACTCTTTGTCCATAGTTATGTATCGGCATATGAGTTATAATAAATAATGATACAATCTGTAAGGCATTTTCAAAGTTTTCATAAAAATGATGCACAATGCATAACATTGTAACTCATCTTTTTTTGCTTAAGAAGTTACTGTAGTCATGCAGGTGATTAGAAAGAGTTTTCATTAAAAATAATGGATGGTGTGTGGAAGAACGTTCTTTTAAGTTACTTTTTTTGTTGTATGAATTTAATGAAGCCGGACAGGGTCAGGCAGACAGATAGACAGACAGATAGACAGTCGGGAACAGGAACTTATATGACTACTTATATAAATTAAATGAGATGCTTCACACCAGGAGCTGGGCGATGCCGGGCCGGGTCAGACAGACAGACAGACAGACAGACAGACAGACAGATAGTCGGTAACGGGAACGGGAACTTATATGACTACTTATATGAATTAAATGAGATGCTTCCCACCAGGGACTGGGCGAAGCCGGGCAGGGTCAGCTAGTAACCTATAAATTATGCGCTAAAGATGAATGGATGAAAGCGCCGAGTGTAAGACGGGTCTGCGTGCCCAGTTTGTGACTCCTTAAATTAGTTCTTTCCTTCGTTCGTCCCTTTGAAAATGTGGCAGCGTTAGATCATAAAAGCTGTACACATGACCATATTAGAAGTTGAGACTTGAATCATGCTAATGCAAATAACAACAGATGGCAACAACTCTAACTTCGCAACAAGACATCGTAGGGGACCCAGAAGTGTAAACAGAAGACAATCCTAGATAAAGAGCACAGTGGGATATCAAGACAACACTAGCAGGGGGAAAACAGCCAACGAAATGAACACTCCAGACAGAACTAGACACCGCGATGGTGTTGTTATGACCTGCAGCAACCGTCACAGTGAAGAAGACTACTAAACAAGTCACAGTAACGCCATGCTACGGCACCCGGAAATGGAACTCGTCAGACACAGGAAGCGAATAGCAGTAGCATTCATACGTTTAACCGGAATACAGACATCTGATAACGACCCCGAATATAATCGATCGACACACTGTCGCTTAGACGGGGTCAGACTAACTTCTTAAACAGCTAAAGGGAGCTAGCGAGAGAGAGAGAGAGAGAGAGAGAGAGAGAGAGAGAGAGAGAGAGTAAAGACTGAGCTACTAAGTAGGGAGAGAAAGAGTAAATATGGACTCAAGAGATGAGACGGGAGAGGTAGACTGAAGAGACAGATAGACTCAGAGAGAGAGAGAGAGAGAGAGAGAGAGAGAGAGAGAGAGAGAGAGAGAGAGTAATTAAAGAATGGGGAGAGAGGAGACTCAAGAAAAAATAAATATAGACTAAAGCGAGGCAAGAGTTAGACTCATGTAGACTAGAGAGAGAAAGAGAGGGTGAGAGGGTGAGAGAGAGAGAGAGAGAGAGAGAGAGAGAGAGAGAGAGAGTAATTATAAAGACTAATGAGACATGAGAGGGAGACTAAAGAGAGGCGAGAGATGAGGCACAAACAGATACGAGGATAAGTTAAATTGCTGTAGAAAAATAATTAACTATGGTAACAACTTGAAACCAGTTTATTTTTATACATATATTGTCCCTTTATTTCTAAACATAATTTCCACCAACATTAATGCACTTATCTCATCGTTTTATCAGTCCTCCCATACCGGCTGCATAGAACTGCGTGCTCTGTTTTCTAAACCACGTTTTCACTTCACATTCACCTTCGTCATCACTCGCGAAATGTCTCCCGCCAATGTGGTTTTTCAGTGGACTTAGCCCCTAGCGATTTCCCTTAAAGCGGTGCATAGCTGGGTAGAAAAAGTTGCCAGGGCGAGTCAATAAGTAAGTCACACAGTTCTGTGGGATGGCTGGTGAATGAAAACATAGCACGTAGTTCTATGCAGCCGGTTTGGAAGGAATGATAAAACGATGAGATAAATGCATCAATGTTGGTGGAAGTTATGTTAAGAAATAAAGGGACAATGTATGTATGAAAATAAACTGTTTCAAGTTGTTAACATACTTAGTTATTTTTCAACACCATGTGTGACTTACTTATTAACTTACCCTCGTACATATCGATAGTTAGAGATGAGAGAGATATGAGGGATTAGAAAAAACAAGAGAAACAGGAATTCATTGAGAGAGAGAGAGAGAGAGAGAGAGAGAGAGAGAGAGAGAGAGAGAGAGAGATGATAATAAAGCTTAAGAGACAGACACACAGACATAGAGAAAGTCAGATAAACAAACAGGCATGTTTATAAGAGAGGCGGAAAGAGAGATATGTATGTAAAAAGAGATAATAGACGGGAGTAAGCGATTTGACTGAAGATGAGAGAGAGAGAGAGAAAGAGAGAGAGAGAGAGAGAGAGAGAGAGAGAGAGAGAGAGAGAGAGAGAAGGGAGGGAGAGACCGAGAGCTGAACTAGAGTGAGTTTGAACACCGCGGATTTACCCCCAAAAACCACCTGGTGTGTCCATGCAAATATTCAGCCCAATACATATTTCTTACATATTTATCGCAAGGAATATATTGCCGTACCTTGAATTATAATCCTTCAACCATGTAATAAAATATTAAGCATAAATGAGGCATCCATGAAGCACTTTGTCAATGTCCCTAGCTATATATTTTGTTCTACATTTATCAAACCATGCAGAAGACACCATGGGGTGTTTCCGATGATGCATATCAGCAATCAAGTTGCAACAGCCATTAGCACAATACATATGCCACGGAACTCTAATGAGAGCATAACTTTCTTGTATGCTGAAGTAACTAGAACAGTATATGCAACTTTAAGAAAGAGACAAACAGCATTTTTTGGCCACGTGATGAGAAGAGATCCATTGTTAATCATCGTGGCAACTGGAAAGATCAGTAGGAAAAGGGCAGACAGAGAGAAATTGTGCTGGTCTTACTTCAGATAGCAGAGTATAATACGAATTTCCTTGTCGCTATTCCCGAGTACTTACGTCAGATAGCAGAGCACATGATTATAAATTCGTCTTTCCAAGTCGCTATTCCCAATGAGCGCTTACGTCTGATAGTAAACCAGATGATAATAAATTCAATTTTCCGTGTCGCTATTTCCTATAAGTGTTTACGTCAGATAGCAGAGCACATGATGATAAATTCAAATATCCATGTCGCTATTCCCAATGTCACAGCAATGTTGGTATTGTATGTTCTTTCACATAGCTCTCTTCCCCTACATTGTAAGTCTTTAACCCAAGCAAATACAGCTTTAAAGGCGAGAACATTTTCAGTATTGCACCGGGGTTTACCCCATATGGCTTTGTTTCCCCCCGCAGAATGACAAGCCGCCGGCATGGGCATTGCACAACACACGAACTCAGCGGCTCCAGTGAGGAAACTCGAGGTCTCTGGAAAATTGCCACTCCTGGTCTGAACGGCGTTCCAAAAAAGAACCGACGACCTTCACAGTATGAGTTATAATATGACCACTCTGCCAAGAAGACACAACGTCTTTTATCATGTGCCAAGACAACACCACGTCTTTTATCATAAAAATAAATCATGACAGTGTTGCAGGTGATCCCATATTCGCTCACAACAATGACTTTATCTGGAAAAGCAATAACATCAGCCTCCTGTGACATCCGGCTATACACATCTTTGGTACAATGCTATTTTTTTTTTAATATCCGCTTCGCGGCGAAGCGGTTACGGACGCAGTTCAAAATACAGCTGCTGGCGATGTGGCAGCAGACTGTCACGCGTTGGGATTTTACGAAATGGGATGGGTGCCGTTCGTTCAGAAAGCAATAGCAAACTACTGAACGTAAACTTGTCAAGAGATCACAACAGAAAAAAATGCTGGTGTTGACTGCAACGTCCTGTAAGGGATATGCAACATTAAAAAAAAAAATAAAACAGATTCACCTGATAGGAAACATATGTGCACAGGTTAGCAAGAATCGCTGAAGTGAATAATGAGGCATATAAATTGTGCATGGTTTGCCATGACATTCGCTATGATTTCTTGAAGACAACTGTCCTATAGGGAACAGTTAAAGACGAAAGCGAGAGGACAGAGAGGACAAACCAGAGGCTATACCTATTTCCCGTAACCTGAGCATTGCATATATTTCTTGGAAGGGCAATGATGGTTAAACTAATTGGACTAAGGGCTGACTAAACGTCTAGTATACTTTAAGATGTTGTTCATCGACACGATCTGAGATGTATGATCTATATCAGGCGGGTGGTTGATCAGTAAATCCACTAGACGACTGTGTCCTAACTCTTGAAGGTGAATGCACTAGTTTACAAGTAAGATTGAGCTATAAAACGGCTTACACTTGGCGTATTAATGTTTGTGTAGAGCATTATCTCCTGATCCTGAACTCATACACCATCGTCACGAAGAGTGTATTGTAGAGGTATCCTTCTATTCTTCAGACTAAAAAGCAGCGTGGTGTGCACGGTCGGTACTGTAATTTCACATCTAAGGAACATTATATCTCACCTTAAGATGTAAACGTGTCGTGATTCAGCACAGCTGTACAAATTGACCCGAATTAGGCCCAGCTTGGTAATGATTTTTCAACGCGTTTTAAGTATCTCATTGTCCGCCCACTTCATACTAATGCCAAAGGGGAAATCTTGCTGGAGAAATTTAAAGTATATCGATAGTTTAACGCATTGTGAGTTAATGAGTGTAGCACTAATCCAGGACACCTATCGTTATACTTTTACTTCTTCAGGACGTATAATCAGATTAAAGACGCGCATCCGGTCATAATAACATCTATTAAAAGATGTCTTAATTGTGTTACATTTCCTCCTGTACTAGATCTCCACATATACACTCATTGGTAGAAGAAAAGGAGAAAGAGAAGATGACGAAGTAGTTAACTAAGAAGAAGTAGAAGATGAAAGGAGGAAGAGAAGAATAAAATGATGAAAGGAGGAAGAGAAGAAGAAGAGGAGGAGGATGGGGAAGGAGAAGTAGGGGAGAGAGGAATAAGAAGAACACAAAGTAACCAGTTCACAGTTCCAGTAATGCTAATGAAGTGACAATACAAGATTATGCTAATACATTCATTACATCCAGTACATCTATTGTTCCTTCAATTACATAATAGCACGCAGTAATATTTAAACATTTATGTTGTTACACAAAACATACCGACTATCTGCCACCCCTTCCTAGCAGTTTTTATTATCAAGACCTGGGAGCAGCGGTAGCCTAGTGACCAGACACTTCCCCGCTGACCTGGGGGTCATGTGTTCGACCCGCAGATGGATGGACCAGAGTTTTTTTTCTTTTTCTTAATGGACCTATGCTCCCAGCACGATCCGGCCTAAATTGAATATCATGATTGTCTTGTGGAGTTAAAAGCGGTCGAAGTAAGACTGACCGCATCACTCACCAAGTGCGGGTGGGTCTGTAAACATACGCGTCTTACATCGTATGCAGGATTGACCGTTTAACATGCCTTGTGGCGAGAGATTGAACATGCCATTCCTGAACACAGATTTCGTGTCATCTGTGGACAAAATCGAGTTTGTTGTCAGTGCTGTTCCTCTAATCGGTACAAGGACCAGCGGAACGCAAGTACAGATACAGAGAAATAAGTTAGTTGCAATCTAAACTACCTTTGACGCCCACAACGCTGACAAAGCAAGCCTTGGCAATTGCCTGTTTTTATGTCTGCCCAATGACAATAATTTCTCTTCAGAAAATACACAAGTTATTACATGTGACCGCACGATGCTATTACATCGACAACAAGAACTTTATTTTAAACACAAGAAATACAATTTGTGTGTGTATAAATCTTGGGAGATGATGCAACATATTACTTTGCGCCAACTGAACGCAGTTATCCATTATTATGGCGTTATTTCCTTTCTTTCGGCTACGACATAATTTTAATAATAATGATGTCGATTTTCGAAAGATAACCTTTTTGCGTTTGTGAGATAATTGTTTGATGTCTCTGTGTATGTAGATTTACTTGAAAATATTTACACACAAGCTTCTTGCCGTTCATTATTCAGTGTATCATCAAGTGTCATTTCCGCAATGGTGTTTAGCAGTAATGCATCTCGGGCTGTGTCTGCCTTCCGTCTTATGTGTTCTCGTACAATATATTATTATTGTCTGTCAAGAGCCGGCGCTGTGGCGAAGTGGTTACGAACACAGTTCGTAATCCGGCATACCGAGTTCGAAACACAGCTGCGGGCGATTTGGCAGCAGACCGCCTTGCGTTTATTTTTATACAATGACATGAGTGCCGACCGTTCTGAAATCAATGGCAAAATACAGAACATAAATTTGCCGGTTAACCACAAACAGCTAAAAAATGCTGGGGTTGACTGCTACATTCTGTAAAGAATATGCAACTAACATTAACTATCAAGCGCATATACTGTTAACCGCCCATTTATATCTTTGATGCCCTCTAGCTCTTTGGTCTTCAGTTCCTCCTTTATGTTCTAAGTAGACTGATAAAAGAAAGGTTAGTTGCATTACTTTACAGAACGTTGCATGCAGTCAGCTCAAATATTTATTGACTCTTTGTGATTTATTAGGCACTTTTATCAGTAGTTTGCCATTGCTTCGTGTACCATCGACGCCTCATAAGTTGGACATCAACGCAATGCGGCCTGCTTCCACGTCGCGTTCAGCTGATCTGTCACCAGCACCAGTTTCCTACTGAGTTGTTTAGTTACTTTTTTATGTGTGTATTTGTTCCATCAGAGAAACTTGGACTTAGTTTACCAGAAAACACGCATTTCAAATGCGTTCACCTTAAATTAACCGTGTGTTAAAAGATAAAGTGCTGTCTGTATAAAGTGAAGTGTGAATTGTTGTCTGACATTTTTGCTAGACTCTCCTTTGACATTGTCTTGCAGTCTGTTGACATTTCATAAGACCTGCTGATGAAACATGATCACATTAGGTCTAATGGCAGAGAGACCGAATGTCTGTGCTTACCATGAGTTGAAAGATATGCTGAATTCCATCAGTCGACATTGAGTCTATCCTGGTGTACTTTGAGTTTCCATGGATCATAAATGATTACTCGTAGTGTACGTGATCACGTGTGGTTAACACAACTTTAAGACGTCAGGAGTAACACTCTGACATTGCTACATGGCTCGAGAATTGTGTGTTGTTGTGGTACGCATGATTGTCTGTGGTTAACACCAGTTGTAATGGCTCGTATGATACTGACTATGATATTATTGAGTGGTGTTCCATTCGAACTATCTTTCACTTCCTCCATCTATCATTCCATAATCACGACGTGATATATTAATTTCAGAAAGTCAACATTACGCCGGGCAGTTTTATGTCTTATATTCTCGCACTGACACTCTTGTAATGACATTCTTGCAATGTTTCACATGATCTCGGTCAACATACATATTATTAAAAGTAACTAAAACTATAACATATGTAACGGCACTCTAAACATTGGTCATAGCATACTGCGAGTCTGACCTGGTCTGACTTCCACCAAGGTCAAAGTCCACGTGACCGGTTTAGGAGTACCTTTCTCTCTTGGACCCGGTTGAAAACGTGCTTCTCGCACGTGTTTATCTGCCCTTTCAACCGTGAAAAGACTGTGAGCTTTATTCACCCCCATTGATCAATGACAATGCTGAATTATGTATGACCTTGTTAATCCTAAAATGCCTCTCAGGAAATGCGAAGTGCCAGCTCTCGTCTTGCATATCCCGCAGGTTACAGAGACTGGACAGAGGGAAGAGAGCTCTGCGGTTATGTGGAAATAGTACTTCATTATCGAGTAGGGAGAACAGTCTCTACACCAAGTTCTCTCCAATAGAGTAATAGAGAAAGATTGGACTAGACAAGGAAGGAGCACACGAAAGTAAAAGAGATAGACTGGACTAGATCAGAAAAGAAGGAACACACGCGAGTTAAAGAGAAATTTTGGGATAGACAGGGAAAAATAAGATGCGGTTGAAACCGTATAATATCAGAGAACATAAGAGTAAGACAAAAAGATTGGGCTATTCAAGGAAAGAGTGCATAAGTGTACCACAGAAAGATTGGTCTAGACATGGAAAGAGCAAAGGAGAATAAGAAAACAAAGATTGATCGAGATAAGGAAAGTGTACATAGGTGTAAGACATAATGATTGGACTAGAAAAGGAACGAGCACTGTAGAATAAGACAGACAGATTGGTCGAGATAAGGAAAAATAACAGGAGAGTTAAAGAGACAGATTAAGCTAGACAAGGAAAACAAGATACGATGGATACCGTGAAAATATGGAGTGAACAGAGAAATGTGAATTGAGAGACATTTGGACAGAAATAAAGAAAATAAAATACTGAAGAACATACAGGAAAATACAGGAAGAGCATACATAGCAGATGACACATCTCTAAAGAGATGTCAGCAGGTTCAAGTTAACTGTTACTTTCTTTGGAATGATTTATAATGACGTCTGCAGATGAAAGGAGAAGACAAGGAAGCAGGATGAATGCAAAGAGAGCGAAGTAAAAATATAACCACATAACGGACAGAAAAAAATAACAGTCTCATCTCATCTCATCACGTTCCTCTTGTACCTTGCGGTGTCGACGTGAAGTATAAACATCGTGAGAGTGCTCGATTATGGGCTTCATATATCGTGATGGAAAGAAGTGGTCAAAGTGACACGATAACAGAAGACGAAATAAAAGTTGATAAAAACAAAATTATAATGAACCCAGGAAAAAGAAACACGCAGACATATCAGAAACGGAAAATTTAGTTCGAATAAAGATCCGCCAGCCTGGATGTTCACAGACATCAATTTGTTGAATATGTATTCCTTTTTTTTAAATCATTGTCTGTCTAGTCTCGATATTATCATAATGTATCAATGCTTGAAATGAAAGCTCGATTGCTTGCTGAAAACTGCAACACAAAGAAGGTTGTCTGTGCACTGGGTAATAGAGATGAGAAGTATAGCTTGTGGGCCATCATCTTCCTATATCCCTTAGGGAAAGTAAAGTAACGAACTCGCTTCCACGCCATGGAGTGTATTTGGTATATGGCAAAGTAAAGTAAAGTAAAGTAAAGTAAAGTAAAGTAAAGTAAAGTAAAGTAAAGTAAACGAGTATGCAAGAAAGTTAAAAAACAAAGACTAACACGTTTACACACCTGAAGCCATATTAGGCATATATTGCGAGCTTCATATTTGGTATAGACACACTGCCATTGGATTGGTGATGTGATTAACATCCCACAGGCCACCATTACTTCCCAGAACAGTGTATGGTACCCATATTAAGCTTCGATCGACTAAATCATTTTCTTTTTCTAATCCCCCGCCTGTTAGAGGTTTGAACATTCAACAACCAGGCCGGCAGGCCGGCAGGCAGGCATGTTAGCGACTGCTACATCAGGACTCCCAATGTTCTTTGGCCGTCTCCGTGGTGAAGGTTCGTAATTAGAAAGTTCGTAACCTGTGTTCAAAACACAGATGTGCACGATTTGGCAGCAGAACGCGTTGCGCTGAGTTTTAACGAATTGGTATGGGCGCAGGGCGCATAGAAATCAATGGCAAACCTCTGAACGTAAATTTGCCAAGAGATCATAATAGCAGTAAACTGCTGGTGCTGACAGCGATGTCCTGTAAAGGATATGCCAAAAGAAAACAGAAAAAAAAAAAAACTATTCATGGGAATTATATTATAATTTAATTCCTCATTAACGGGACAGGCCGCCCCTTATCTAAGGTATACGTTTTCGTTCCTACTCTTGTTTCCATGTTGAAATATTTTAACACAGATGAAATGAGTGCGGCGGAGGCTAAGCTTACCAGGGAGAGACAGAATAAGGCATGATGACGTCATGACCAGGAGTTGTAAAGACTCCAATCACTGGCATCGGGTGATTGGATTCTCAGGTTAATGGTCACTCAAAGTTTCTGGCCAGATTCTCAGCATCACAAGGAGAAAGTTATAAAAATAAAGAACACACACACACACACGCGCGCGCACGCACGCACGCACGCACGCGCGCGTTTTCTGTTTCTCTCAAATCTCACCCTTTTCGCTCTCTCTCTCTCTCTCTTTCTCTCTCTCTCTCTCTCTCTCTCTCTCTCTCTCTCTCTCTCTCTCTCTCTCTCTCTCTCACACTTTCTGTCTTTCTCTGTCGCTCTCTGTCTCTCGCTCTGTCTAGCTCTTACTATGTCTGTCTGTCTGTCTGTCTGTCTGTCTGTCTGTCTGTCTCTCTCTCTCTCTCTCTCTCTCTCTCTCTCTCTCTCTCTCACACACACACACACACACACACACACACACACACACATCCGCGCGTACGTACACAATGAGTATGCTTAATGATGACATTGAAAGTATGTATATGGGTTCAATTGCTCCAAGTTCCTTACAATCGTTTTTACAACATCGACAATAGTATCTGTGTGCCCTTAGTAAAACAAATATTAGCTATGTCTCTTCGTATAAGTTTTACTAACAAGCAATGATAGTTTTCTGGACCAAACAGAACATCTAAGGATACGTTAACAATTGCCTGAACGTACATAACAGACAGTGGTTTCTGCCATCTACCAACAAAACACAGCAAATAATGTACTAGACCAAGAGACAATTTCTAGTTGCCATTAGAAGGAAATAATGAAGACACAATAAGATGGATTTAAACAAAGGCTTCGTTACCAATTCACCTATTATCCAGTGTCTCGTTCTACACAGAATTTTGCCAACACAATATGGTCTTTAGAAATGTATCACTATCATATGCCAGATGTCATGTGTATTTTACTGTCATGATCAGTTTATATGCTACTTTATGAATATATCTTCTTTATGGTTTTTTTTTCTCTTAAACTTTCCGTTTCCTCTGTATTTAACTTTTCCAGACACACGCCCTAAGTAGTTCATTGTCCTCTATTGTGTATATTTTAAATACTCATGTTTTTCAATATTGAGTTCTTGTTAGATATATCTGTTTAACCTTATATATATAGTCTCTTTTTCGTCCTGTGAAATATTAAAAGTCGCCAGTAACCTTATATTCAGATGTGTATTTGTGTCTTTCATCTGAATAAACGTCAGTTTCCTACACGTATGTTGCCACGGGGAATTAGTCTGCCCTCAATTTTAGACTTCTTGTTCATCTTTACCTAGTAAACCACAATCAGTCAAAACATGGCGGGGTTGATTTTCTTAACTACATGCAAATAACTTTTTATTTAACTACCGTATCTCTAGTTTTCTCAGATAAGTGCGAATAACCCGGAAAATCTTTGGTTACGTTGTGCATGTAACATATTTCCCAAGAAGTTGGAAATCAAAAAGAGTGGAGCGTTACTATCAAGGCTGCATTTCACAATTGAAACAACTATCTAAACTAAAGCCGGCTCCGAGGCGAAGAGGTTAAAGACTCAGTTCATAACCTCGCATGCCAGCGTTCGAAACACAGCTGTGTTGATTTTTTAATGAAATGGTATGGTTGTCGGTCTTTCAGAAAGCAATGGCAAACTACTGACCGTAAACTTGCAGAACGTCACCCTCATCAAGGCCCGCCGAAGAGATTATTGATCTCTTGCGATATCTCCTGCCCCATGCACCTTCATGCTCCAGGTGTCCGCAATGTTCTGTGTCCATCTTCTTGCTGATCGATCTCTGCAACATTACGTCAGTTTCCCTGATATGATGCTTTTTTTAAAGGCTTATTTGTTGATACTCATATGTTGTAGATATCAATAGTTTTCTTCTTTGTGGTCCAAAATATTCTAAGAATTGTCAGTAGCATTCATGCTCAATAATGACAGTTTTCTTATTTGATGATTGCGAAATTGTCCGTAACTCATATCCGTATGTTGCCATGGACAGATGCGTTGATGGATGCCGATATAAGATACGCAAGCTCTTCTGTCGTGGGGTTCAACCTTGTGTAGTGGGCTTGCCTTAGTTTGGAAAATGAGTTAAGCATAACTGTCTGCGTGTGTGGGTGTGGGCAGTTGGGTGGGTGGGTAGGTAGGTAGGTAGGTAAGTACGTAAGTATATAGGTACGTACGTGCGTGTGTGAGATGGGTGTTTGTGTGTGAATATTTTTGCGGTTATGGATGTATCAGCTCGTGTGTGCTCATGTATGTGACAGTATACGCAAGCGGATGTAAATATGCCAGTGTTTGTATGTTTAGTACAGTGTTTGTGTTTGTGTGTATGATTGTTTATGTGTAGTGGTAAGTCACTGTTGTGCCGGAAATTGTCAGGCAGCCATTTTCATGACTTTAAACCCAGACTATAAACCGTAATTAATTCAAAGCTTTACGATACTAGGTAATAAACTCCATTTCGGAAAACACACATTGTTTGGGTCAACCACATGGCATTTTGCTCTAGGAAACAAGCACCTGCGGGGCTGAAAACTAGACCACAATACTGTGTACTTATATGGGTACACATGTCTCAAGCCTAAGTAGCATATAAGTGTAAGAACAAGGATAGAAACTAGACAGAATAACGTTTCATAATCATTCCTGCATGCCAAACACCTGAATAGGGAAGACTTTTGATGTGCCCGACAGCAGAATTCTCATGAAGCACTCCAAGGTATGTTTTCTCTCAGAATTATTGATCCGGCCGCAATTATTATCATTTATTTTATGGAATAATTGGGGAATTAATGTAAACAGCACTGAGTTGACAGCTTCGCTGCCTGGCCCACTAAGCTGATGAATTATGTCTGCATCTTTGATCCGCGTTGTGTGAGTACATTATGTTTAATGGTTTTCTATCTATCTATCTATCTATCTATCTATCTATCTATCTATCTATCTATATATCTATCTATCTATCTATCTATCTATCTATCTATCTATCTATCTATCCGTCCGTCCGTCCGTCCGTCCGTCCGTCCGTCCGTCCGTCCGTCCGTCCGTCCGTCCGTCCGTCCGTCCGTCCGTCCGTCCGTCCGTCCGTCCGTCCGTCCGTCCGTCCGTCCGTCCGTCTGTCTGTCTGTCTGTCTGTCTGTCTGTCTGTCTGTCTGTCTGTCTGTCTGCCTGTCTGTCTGCCTGTCCGTCTGTCTGTCATTATGTCTGTCTGTCGGTCGGTCGGCGTTACCATTGTAACTGGGTAGGCCTGGGAGCCGAGATCACATGTATTTAATGCCTTGCCTCTGTGACGAAACGGATAAAGAACGGCAGATCTCTGCATAATATCCCTTTGAAGGGAGTGCGATGCGTTGGTCTCCCTTGAATTAATATCAATTAATAGGTGATTCCCCCTCGAAAAATAGTGCGGGGCGGAGCTATTCTAGTTATTTATGGAAAATCTAGAATGTTCTCCCAAGTGCGTACCTGGTAGAGATCTCTAAGTTCACTAGTGCTTCATGCAGCACGGGGTGGGGAAACTTATCGTGACTCTGGTTTTCTTCATGTATCATGAAAGTCACGCGGCCCGTGTAGGCGAGTGGAAGGCGCACTGACTTTGTCGTGAGCAGTCGCCCACCAAACCTCAGCGTAGACAGATCGCAGCCAAGAGGCTGAGGTAATTGTGATGTCAATATTCGCGGCCAGTGCGGACATCTACAGTCAAGGTTGTGATTCTTCAATCACAGGTTAGTTGAGTACTTATTCTATGATTTAATTGTTGTCGTAATGCCGTGCTGAGTTCCCGGAATGAAATAATTGCCATCGCAAAATTGAGTTGTCGCGTAGCGTTATCCGTTACAGTTGGCGGTTGCATTGTTAAGTAGGCTTTATCGATCAGCAATGTAATGTGTTACCTGACGGAACAAGCCGTGTTCCACCGCGAGTGGGGTGTAAATAAAATAGGCCGAACGATGTGCGTTACAGTGTGTAGCAGTTACGGGTTTGGTTTATTCATTACGCAGGCAAGGCGACAGTTTGTCCGTCATGACATCCACATGCTATACGCTGTAAATGATAAGGTATAGCTTATTATTAGAGATGTGTAATGTGCTTCGTGACATTAGAATGGTAACGTAATTGTTCTATCAGTGATGGTGATGTTTCGAGGAATCAAGGTGATCTCAGCAGTGGTGTATTTGCTGTGCGCAGATAGCAGTGTTATTCCGCGTAAGCCGAATGGCGTTGCATCGGTAGGATAACAATTGATAAGAAGTATTCATGATACTATTGTTACTGCTTGTTGTCATGTCCGTCCGCTAGGATGACCGTGCGTGTTCCATCTTACGTTTGTCTAGGCAGCGGGAGGTAGGCCGGTACCCCAATCCGATCGGTACTAGGTCCGACCCAATGCAATCGTGCATATCCGATGAGTGAACATACCCGATCGAGGGTGATGCGGCACTCCGTAATTCGAGGCCGAGGTGTCTAGATAGATCGAGGTTTGAACCTAACCGTTTCTGTCTCTAATATTCTACTCTTCTGGAACCCTGACTCGGTTCATGGAGTACTTGGAGTACTGCCGTGAGGTAGTAGTTGGGAGGGGCATAAACCCCCCCCCCCCCCCCCAAAAAAAAAAAAGGTGGAGCCAGAGTTTGGTAGTGGAGTCTGGAGGTTTGCTACATTGGATGACGTGACTTAAGTCGTCACGGGACAAGGTACACGAGACCCACAGTAGCTGTGGGAAAGTGTAGTGGTGGATGGCCACCACAGCTGTGCTCGACCGGCACAGGGATGACTGACCTGAAAGATAGTCAGTGAATAAGAGGGCAACTCAGGATCTGGGGCAGGGATCCCAGACCTGACACTATGGCTGTGATATGATTTTGCTATTTAAGTGTAACAAGTCATGAGTTCTCCTTAGTTAATGCTATAGTAATGAATTATCAGGAGTATAATTCATTATGGACATATAGTTCTTAAGGTGTGTAATTCATCAGTCCATGGGTTAAGGGATTGATGAATTGATGAGTCTGTCAGGAAGGAGATGTCCGGCTGGACACCTTCTAGATACAGTAATCCCTACACTGAAAGGAAAGTAAGTGTATCTGTTGATTGATGATGGGGGATGAAACCGGATTGGACTGGCACCAGGCGAAGGATGCTTGACAGAGTCATACAGTCGACTCTGGTGCTAGGGGTTATATGTAGCCCAGAAGTGTTACTTGACTGAACAGGTGTGCTATTGCTTTTTCTACCATCATTATGCCTATATATTATAGTGACTAGGTAGATCTATGATGTGATGATTTCATACTCATGTTGGTAGACATGAGGAATGTCTGAGAGGCAGGTGACAGGGTGGAGATGCTGGTAGTCTTTGTTGTAGTTGAGTACTCACACCAACCTCTCCGTGTTTCAGGATCTGTTATTACTATACAGAAGAAGATTCAAGAGCTGCACCATGAGCTCTATGGGCCCACTCATTCCAGTGCCTATCCAGAAGTTGATTGAGGCCATACTGGGAGTGGTTGTCTGATTCTGCGAGATCAATGTTGGAAGGAGCTGAGTGCTGAATAAGTCGGTAGGTCTAGGTTAGGACCTCCGTCAAGAGTCCGACGAGTGTCATCCGATCCTGAGAGGATCCAACACTGAAACGTCTGGTGATTCAAGCCAGTGAAGCACTGGTGACATTCAGTCTCTGTGTAAACCTTGGTAATTGCAAGGTAGTGACCTTTCAAGTTGTGCAGAGTGATCATTGTTACCGGTCGCCATGACCTGTGTTATATGCTTCTGGCCCGGCTGGGTTATGGGACACCATGTATCAGTTGATGCTTACATAGTGTTTTTACATTGGTTACCTTTATGAAGCCAACATGTGGTCTAGTGAACTAGGACATTGATTACAACATTGGTGGAAACACCAGAGTGACAGGTTTGTTAAGGTAGGGAGCTACCTCATGCCAACGTGATGAACTGTTGACAGTGTATGCTAGGTTGTGATTACTACCCATGGATCAGGGTAGGTACATAATACTGTGTGAAGATCTATTGTCCAAGGACATGGAACTAAGGTGAAGTGTTTAGTCACCTGATAGACTTTACCAGTGACATTGTGTGTTCGTGTGGAGCAACCGTTATTGTGTAAGTGACATATCAGTGTATGGGTCACTGATGAGATAGAAGAGTGACCTGGCTCTTGTGTATTTTGAGACGGTGCTACATGTATTTTTTCTGCAAGTGGGAGACCGCTAATGTTCTAGGGTCGGCCCAGACTTCATCAGGAGTGTGACGAGTGAAATAGTACGACAGCAAGGAAGGATCCTTGTTCATCAGTGCAGTGTCAGTCAGGCAGTGGTACTGCGCTTGATCAGCCCTTGCTTGGTTCTCTGGGTGAAGAGGGAACTTTGGAGAGGCAGCAGACCTTGGAGTTCCAGTCCCCTGGAGGAGCCTGGGTGAGTCGCTACCACGACTGGACAACCGCACGAGCTATCGTCCGCCTCCATGATGAATACTCATCTGCGTCTTTGATCTTGTACATAGTTCTTCTAGTCTGGCTTTCAGCCATCCTTCTCTGTGTTGTGGTTGACGTAGTTCAGAATTAAATTTTTGTTCTCTTAGCTATGACTTTGTGCAGTGATATGACTGGTGTCTGGTCCGAGCCCCCTTGAGGTTTGGAACCCTAGGTGAGGGAGGGGAGGTTAAGCTGTCCCGGCTTGTGTGGGGCCTGGTAGATGTAGAGTGCTATTGAGGTGGTTGGAGCAAAGGCAGGGGATAGTAACTATCGTGGCAAACCAGTCCAAGCCCCGGCGGTCATGTCACAAGATAGAGTGGGGGCTCGTCCGGGATCTTCTCTTTGTTCTGACATCTCGTAGGAATAGGTTATAGTGTCATCTGTCCTATACCTATTGTCTACTTGACGAGTAGGGCTACTGATACCTTTCTCTGCGACGTGGACAGACATTTAGTTAAGTTAGTATAGATACATAGTTACAGTGTTGGTTGGAGTACAGTTAGCATTGTGATTGGGTATTGCATATCTATACTGATACTAAGTTACACTAAGCATGGCTACCCGTACTTTAGATTTAGCTAAGGTGCGGGCATCTGCATCTGAGATGGGATTGGAAGGTGAGGAGTTCAAGGCCTATGTACTGGAAGTAGAGAGAGACTTCAGAGCAGAAGAGAGGGAGAGAAGAAAGTCAGAAATTGAGCTGGAAGCTCGAAAGGTAGCACTTGAAGAGCAAAAGTTGGTGGCAGACCAACAAGCACAAAAACTGGCAGCTGACCTAGAGTCTAAGAAATTAGATGCTAGGAAGTTGGAAATGGAACATGAGTTCCGTATGAAGCAACTTGAGGTAGAGGCTAAATCGGTTGGTGAGTCTGAGGGAGCAGTAGGTGGAGTAGCTTTACCTAGCTCATCAGTAGCCAGCAGACCAGCTTACCATGCTATGAAATGGCCGTTTCCACCATTTGAACCGGACCAAGAGAAGATAGATCAATTCTTAGAGAAGTTCGAGGCAATGTGTAAAGCTATGGGTTTAGAGCCTGAGCGTTGGAATCTTAAGCTTTCACAAGGACTCCGTGGCACCGCGTACGAAGTGTATGCGCGTCTTCCCCCAGGGATGGAAAATGATTATCCAACCCTGAAATCGGCTCTTTTGAAAAGATTCGAAATGACAGCCCATGCTTACAGGCGGAGGTTCAGAACTTCCAAGAGAGAACCAGGTGAGATGTTCTCGGCCTATAGTGTGAGGTTGAACTCATACCTGTTGAAGTGGATGGCCTTGGCCAATTTCAAAGAGGATTATGAGAGTCTGAGAGAGTTGATGGTGGTGGATCAAATGAAAATGCAGATGTCCAAGCCTTTAAGGAATTTCTTAGGGGAAAATGGGGCGGAAAGGCTAGACATAGTAAATAAGTTAGCTGAAAGGTATGTGGAAGTCTATGGTGAGACTGGGGATTCCAGTCAGACTGATTCACAGAAAAGGCAGAAGGGGCTTGATCAGAAGCCCAAGACCAAAGGTCCCAAAGAATCATCGAATGTAGCAGATCCTGTGGTAAAAGACTCTGGTAAGAAACCCGATAAGCAAAGCCCTCCCGCCTCCCCAAAACGGAAGTGGAGTAAGAGGTGGTGTAAGCACTGTAAGTCTCCTTCCCATAATACTGTAGATTGTCTGAGGAAGCCAAAGGACTTGCACTTTGCGTGTCTCGCCTCTACTAGAGGTAGACCTAGGGAGACCACACCTAAGGGTCGGGAGAAACCAAAGTCTGAGAAATCACCTGTGATCGAAACGATAGAGGTGAATGGGAAGCAGGTGGAATGTCTATACGATACAGGATTGCAGTTTGAAGCTGTAATCTCATCCCACCTTGTGAGCCCAGGGCAGCTCACCGGCGAGACAAGAGAATTTCAGCTGGCCATGAGGAGCTCCGTAGCTATGGACTTGCCGATTGCTCGGATTGACATTCGGTGCAGGTACGTTACGGGTAGCATCCAGGCGGCTGTGCTGCCTGATCCTATTTACCCTTTGATCCTCGGTCGTCCGCATGTATTCCTGGGGGACCCCAGGGAACATTGTCTAGTGAGCGCTAGGCAGGCCAGGGCTAAGGATGGAGAAAGGCAGTGTGGTAAGAAAATAGACCATTCTCTTGCGAGGTTAGTGAGCAGTGCTCAAAGTAGGGACCCGACTTTGCGTCCTTACTTACTGGAGGTGTCCCAAAGTTCTGTCCCGCCAACTCCGGGTCAGTTCTATGTAGAAAACCGGTTGCTTTATCGTAGAGCCGGGCAAGGGGATAGCCAGTACGGTCAGATGGTAGTCCCTACTGACATGAGATCCCGCTTGATACATAGAGTGCATACCTTATCCTTAACCGGACATAAGGATGTGGGGACAACAGTCCAGTGTCTTTCCAGCCACTACCACTGGCCTGGAATGACAGGCGACGTGCGGAGATATATCCGGTCGTGCCCAACGTGTTGTCTGGCAGCACCAAAGCACAAGACCAGAAACGGTTTATCTCTGCAGATTGGAGATAGGGTTCTCGCACTTCTCCCAATCGAGGGGGCGGAATTCGAACTCGGATGGCAGGGCCCTTTCCCTGTGGAGCGGATAATGTCCCGATCCACGTATGAGGTGAAGGTCCGCGGGGAATTGCGTAAGTTCCATTGTACTCTCCTTCAGAATTTGGAGAGGTCCGAGGTAGTTTCTCCACAAGATAGTGCGACTACCATCGCGCTAGATTCGGTTCTGGGTCCAGACGAGGGCGAGGAAGACTCAGTCCTACGCAGTACATCCTGTGGGGAGGGTCTGCGGTCTCCTGAGCGTTCAACCGTAGATAGGGCGAACGGGCTCCGTCGGGTAGAGGCCCATGGTGTTAAGCACACTGGGAATCGAGGTCGGACAGGCGATGTCACATCTGGCACGACGGGATCGTCGGGTGACTCGATACGCCGACAGGCTCACTGTCCTTACTCGCGGGAGAGAAGGCAGGAGCAAGGGTACTCCAGACGAACCTGGAGTAAGCGACCATTCATTTCGGTCGACATCCGCGAACAGTCCACGAAGGTGATGCCTAGTCGGGATAGGAAATATCCTATTGTCGGAAGGGACGAGCGAACCTTCAGTAAAGTAACCGATGGCCTGCAACAGATGGATGCGGAACAGTCCAGTGTAGACAGATCCTGTACGCCAATCACCAGGCCGTTACGTTTCGGGCCTAATCGCTGGAGATAACGTATGTTTGAGGCGGTGGTGGGTGATCCAGCATCCATACCATTCTGGTGGATCTCCGCAGGGAAAGTGAATGTTATGGAACGTCTTTTCCTGGGAATCCAATCTTGATAGAGTAGAGGTTCAGAGTTCAGACCGATCTTTGTCTAGTGAGTTCGACCGGGTCGGCCATCTTAAGTGGGGGCCTATGTGACGAAACGGATAAAGAACGGCAGATCTCTGCATAATATCCCTTTGAAGGGAGTGCGATGCGTTGGTCTCCCTTGAATTAATATCAATTAATAGGTGATTCCCCATCGAAAAATAGTGCGGGGCGGAGCTATTCTAGTTATTTATGGAAAATCTAGAATGTTCTCCCAAGTGCGTACCTGGTAGAGATCTCTAAGTTCACTAGTGCTTCATGCAGCACGGGGTGGGGAAACTTATCGTGACTCTGGTTTTCTTCATGTATCATGAAAGTCACGCGGCCCGTGTAGGCGAGTGGAAGGCGCACTGACTTTGTCGTGAGCAGTCGCCCACCAAACCTCAGCGTAGACAGATCGCAGCCAAGAGGCTGAGGTAATTGTGATGTCAATATTCGCGGCCAGTGCGGACATCTACAGTCAAGGTTGTGATTCTTCAATCACAGGTTAGTTGAGTACTTATTCTATGATTTAATTGTTGTCGTAATGCCGTGCTGAGTTCCCGGAATGAAATAATTGCCATCGCAAAATTGAGTTGTCGCGTAGCGTTATCCGTTACAGTTGGCGGTTGCATTGTTAAGTAGGCTTTATCGATCAGCAATGTAATGTGTTACCTGACGGAACAAGCCGTGTTCCACCGCGAGTGGGGTGTAAATAAAATAGGCCGAACGATGTGCGTTACAGTGTGTAGCAGTTACGGGTTTGGTTTATTCATTACGCAGGCAAGGCGACAGTTTGTCCGTCATGACATCCACATGCTATACGCTGTAAATGATAAGGTATAGCTTATTATTAGAGATGTGTAATGTGCTTCGTGACATTAGAATGGTAACGTAATTGTTCTATCAGTGATGGTGATGTTTCGAGGAATCAAGGTGATCTCAGCAGTGGTGTATTTGCTGTGCGCAGATAGCAGTGTTATTCCGCGTAAGCCGAATGGCGTTGCATCGGTAGGATAACAATTGATAAGAAGTATTCATGATACTATTGTTACTGCTTGTTGTCATGTCCGTCCGCTAGGATGACCGTGCGTGTTCCATCTTACGTTTGTCTAGGCAGCGGGAGGTAGGCCGGTACCCCAATCCGATCGGTACTAGGTCCGACCCAATGCAATCGTGCATATCCGATGAGTGAACATACCCGATCGAGGGTGATGCGGCACTCCGTAATTCGAGGCCGAGGTGTCTAGATAGATCGAGGTTTGAACCTAACCGTTTCTGTCTCTAATATTCTACTCTTCTGGAACCCTGACTCGGTTCATGGAGTACTTGGAGTACTGCCGTGAGGTAGTAGTTGGGAGGGGCATAAACCCCCCCCCCCCCCCCAAAAAAAAAAAGGTGGAGCCAGAGTTTGGTAGTGGAGTCTGGAGGTTTGCTACATTGGATGACGTGACTTAAGTCGTCACGGGACAAGGTACACGAGACCCACAGTAGCTGTGGGAAAGTGTAGTGGTGGATGGCCATCACAGCTGTGCTCGACCGGCACAGGGATGACTGACCTGAAAGATAGTCAGTGAATAAGAGGGCAACTCAGGATCTGGGGCAGGGATCCCAGACCTGACACTATGGCTGTGATATGATTTTGCTATTTAAGTGTAACAAGTCATGAGTTCTCCTTAGTTAATGCTATAGTAATGAATTATCAGGAGTATAATTCATTATGGACATATAGTTCTTAAGGTGTGTAATTCATCAGTCCATGGGTTAAGGGATTGATGAATTGATGAGTCTGTCAGGAAGGAGATGTCCGGCTGGACACCTTCTAGATACAGTAATCCCTACACTGAAAGGAAAGTAAGTGTATCTGTTGATTGATGATGGGGGATGAAACCGGATTGGACTGGCACCAGGCGAAGGATGCTTGACAGAGTCATACAGTCGACTCTGGTGCTAGGGGTTATATGTAGCCCAGAAGTGTTACTTGACTGAACAGGTGTGCTATTGCTTTTTCTACCATCATTATGCCTATATATTATAGTGACTAGGTAGATCTATGATGTGATGATTTCATACTCATGTTGGTAGACATGAGGAATGTCTGAGAGGCAGGTGACAGGGTGGAGATGCTGGTAGTCTTTGTTGTAGTTGAGTACTCACACCAACCTCTCCGTGTTTCAGGATCTGTTATTACTATACAGAAGAAGATTCAAGAGCTGCACCATGAGCTCTATGGGCCCACTCATTCCAGTGCCTATCCAGAAGTTGATTGAGGCCATACTGGGAGTGGTTGTCTGATTCTGCGAGATCAATGTTGGAAGGAGCTGAGTGCTGAATAAGTCGGTAGGTCTAGGTTAGGACCTCCGTCAAGAGTCCGACGAGTGTCATCCGATCCTGAGAGGATCCAACACTGAAACGTCTGGTGATTCAAGCCAGTGAAGCACTGGTGACATTCAGTCTCTGTGTAAACCTTGGTAATTGCAAGGTAGTGACCTTTCAAGTTGTGCAGAGTGATCATTGTTACCGGTCGCCATGACCTGTGTTATATGCTTCTGGCCCGGCTGGGTTATGGGACACCATGTATCAGTTGATGCTTACATAGTGTTTTTACATTGGTTACCTTTATGAAGCCAACATGTGGTCTAGTGAACTAGGACATTGATTACAACATTGGTGGAAACACCAGAGTGACAGGTTTGTTAAGGTAGGGAGCTACCTCATGCCAACGTGATGAACTGTTGACAGTGTATGCTAGGTTGTGATTACTACCCATGGATCAGGGTAGGTACATAATACTGTGTGAAGATCTATTGTCCAAGGACATGGAACTAAGGTGAAGTGTTTAGTCACCTGATAGACTTTACCAGTGACATTGTGTGTTCGTGTGGAGCAACCGTTATTGTGTAAGTGACATATCAGTGTATGGGTCACTGATGAGATAGAAGAGTGACCTGGCTCTTGTGTATTTTGAGACGGTGCTACATGTATTTTTTCTGCAAGTGGGAGACCGCTAATGTTCTAGGGTCGGCCCAGACTTCATCAGGAGTGTGACGAGTGAAATAGTACGACAGCAAGGAAGGATCCTTGTTCATCAGTGCAGTGTCAGTCAGGCAGTGGTACTGCGCTTGATCAGCCCTTGCTTGGTTCTCTGGGTGAAGAGGGAACTTTGGAGAGGCAGCAGACCTTGGAGTTCCAGTCCCCTGGAGGAGCCTGGGTGAGTCGCTACCACGACTGGACAACCGCACGAGCTATCGTCCGCCTCCATGATGAATACTCATCTGCGTCTTTGATCTTGTACATAGTTCTTCTAGTCTGGCTTTCAGCCATCCTTCTCTGTGTTGTGGTTGACGTAGTTCAGAATTAAATTTTTGTTCTCTTAGCTATGACTTTGTGCAGTGATATGACTGGTGTCTGGTCCGAGCCCCCTTGGGGTTTGGAACCCTAGGTGAGGGAGGGGAGGTTAAGCTGTCCCGGCTTGTGTGGGGCCTGGTAGATGTAGAGTGCTATTGAGGTGGTTGGAGCAAAGGCAGGGGATAGTAACTATCGTGGCAAACCAGTCCAAGCCCCGGCGGTCATGTCACAGCCTCCATGGGGATTCGTACACACGACCACGTGACCTGTAGGCGAACATTGTTTTCTTGTCTCAAGTGGAGTGCATACACGCTACGTCTAGTAGCAGTTAACTGAATTTTGAGTGTGGATTAGCTTTCCTTATTACCAATGTCCCTCGCCTTCAGTCGAACCCACTCCGACTTCAGAGATATTTGTAATTTACGTTCCCAGGTCAGACGGGAAGTCAACATGTTAGTCCACTGACCGGTGTAGGGGCTGATCCCCCTTCTTAGCATCAGCACACCGGATGTTTAAGAACGCGTATCCATTCGGCCGTACTGACCTCCATAGGCGAACTGAACATTATTCATAATAATAATAATAATAATAATAATACTAATAATAATAATAATAATAATAATAATAATAATAATAATAATAATAATAACGATAATAATTATAATAACGATAATAATAATAATAACGATAACATTAATAATAATAATAATAATAATAATAATAATAATAATAATAATAATAATAATAATACTAATGGATTCCTTATTTGTGATATTCACATTCTAGAGTTGCAGCTATGTATTCTTGTTTTTATCCGTTGATACAGGCAGATATAAACACAGCCAAACTGAAGTAATGCAAGTTAGTAGTTATACTGGTCAATTGCTTATACTGATAAATAGCACATCCCTGAAGTATGATTGCAGAATAGATAGAGCAATCGAAGTCAAATGTCAAAAAGCAAGTGTGCTTATATATTATCTATCACCCATACTGAAACATCCAAATGTACCAATGTCAAAAAAAAACAAAAAAACGACAGATAATAAATAGTATATTCACATCAACATTGGGCTTATTCAAAATTAATACCTGTGAGGTGAGATGCTTGAGGAGCGCTGTCAACTTAACTGTCAACACGCGTGTCTCTGTGGCGAAGTTGTCAAGCCGTCTGACTCGGGCTCCGAAGTTTGCGGGTTCGATTCCGGGCCGCGTCCTTCGTTCCACGAGTGCATTTTTTTCGGAGACTCCTGAGAGTTGTCGCTGGAGCTACGGAGCTCGTGCTTTGAGTGACGCTTTCCGCGCTGCGGAAAGAGACTAACCCATATGGGATCAAAAAATCCGGTGCAATGAAGTCGACCCTGTCAACTTTTAAGCGACTGTATTTTTTGGGGTCAACTTAACTATCCGACACCAATTAAGACATGATATTATCAGAAAGACAGTGGGATCAACACCTTGGGCAACATATACTGAAAGACAGAAGATCAAATGATTTGGCGATCTCGATTAAAAGCAACCCCATCAACTACCAGCACAGGCCCTACATCAAAAACGAACAGCTATGAGAGCAAGTGGAACGCCCGAGACTAAAATGTATTGACGACATCCAATACATTTTATTTTATAATCACACGGAATGACTCTATCCGGTGATCCGGTGCCACCCATTGGGCACTGGAGAGCCAACTCTACATCCACACGACGCTTGGCTGCAAAGGTAGAAGATGGTGACGTTAAAGAGTGTATTCAAAGCGTTTGCTTGTATCTCTATTCGCCAATCAATACATCTAGATACCTCGTCATATGTTGTGCTAAATCGTTTCCAGAATCAGCTGCACGACAGCGGGCAGCCCTACTTTCTTTCTGAACTTAACTGATCTCTCAGAATAACGCTTACTGTTCTGCAGCAGTGCCTTGCATAGTCTGACAGTGTGTTTCTTCACTCACTGTCTCGCGTGATTAAACGAATTGTTTCCCTATTTCAAATCAGCGGTCGCGGCAAGAACACATTATAAAGGTTTCTTTGTTTTCTCTCTTCGTTCCCATTAATAGCGTTTTTACTTCGTCAATCAATACATTGAATTATGTCGGTTTTAAATTGTTAAGTACCGTCATGTGCATTACAGGGGAATTCTTTGCCGTTCTTTTTCAGCAATTATGTTTCCATCGTGACCAAAGAGGACATAATAGCATCTGTTATTTCCAGTATGGGTTCCCAAATGACTAAGTAGACATATTCAAACGCCTGTCGTTATAAGGTAAAAGTGCAAATTGTCAATCAGACATAGGCAATTAGACTTGTTATGTTAGTGCGATGGCACTGTATGGCTCCCTCGATAGATCTCTGCTTATTAACAACCGTCACCAGAGACCAAATAAGAAGCTATTATGGTTACAATTAAATCGAAAGGAAACATTAATAACCTTCATCTCCAAGAGATACCTAAAGCTGAGTTGAGTCGAAAACCGATATTACTGCACATGGGACATTCCCAAACGCGTTCTGGCTTTATCTTCAACCACCAGTGAAGATTCTCAGTACTAATGGTACCAGTTGCAATCTGACTGTGTCCGTATATCTGTACTTCCTTTTCATCTAAAACCAACAAACAAACAAATAAAGAAATGAAGAAGGCATTCTTGAAAGGGTGAAATGGTAATATTTTAAGCAGGGTGATTTGCTGAAAGTAAAACACGAATCGTCATGTCACAAATAGACGTTTGCAAGATGAAAACCATACCAACAATTGCAGTGGGTCAAAGAGTATTAAAGTTTTGTATGCATATACAACATCGACAATTATCAGATAAGCTGAGCGATTTATAATAGCATTAGAGATGTAGGGTCTTTTGAAAATGCAAAGAATACCATGGACGTAAGAAAAGACGAATCTTGCAGTTTTGTTTTTAAAACAATGAAGACCGTACAGTTGTTAGATATTTAACCGTAGACAATCAAGATTCACTGGGAACATTCCTCGGTGAAATACATTTAAAAACTTAGCTACGTGTGAAAAATTTGTGGGGAGAAAGTCAAAAGAGGACAAGTAGATAAGTACGTGGATGTTCGACCTTATAGGATAATCGGGACAAAAACACAGACTTGATACAGGCTGCTGGTGAAAGGAGCAACATGACGAACTATGACTGACCAAGCCTATTGGCATGGCACATAATGATGATGGTCAGCATGGATCTGGCTGCGCCTAGCAGAGCGACCGACAATCGTCTTCATCCAAGTCAGTACCACGTGTCTACATGGAGGGTTTCCGATCAACGTTATACTTGTTACTGTTTCACCGCGTCTTTACTTTCTGGATGTAGTTCTCTGTAGATCATTTTCTTTAGTTGGTTTGGCACGTGGGAAACAGGGCCTGCGTTGTGATTAGTTACAACAATTTGAGCGAATTTCTAACATCTACACTTCCTTCTCAAACTGGCTTAACTATGTCTGTGATATATTTTGTTACATACACTTTTGCTAACTTTTACAAACACTATCAAAGCGCTAATACAGTGTTCATCTTTTTTTTACTCAATCCCACCGGTACATATATTTGATACAAGTATAACACAACTAAGAAAACCCACACGGTTTCAAAAGTTTCAATTATCGCCGCCTTTATGGGGATCCGCGAATATAACCACTTGGCAGGCATGCTATCGGCTGCGTTACCTCGGTTCACTTAATGTATACTTATTTAATTGAATATAATTTACAGGGCATCGCAGTCAACCCCAGCATTTTTTGGTTTGTGAGTTCTTGGCAAGTTTACTTTCAGTGGTTTGCCATTGCTTTCTGAAAGATCGGCACTCATACTATTTTATGAAAACCCAAAGTAAAGCAGTCTGCTGCCAAGTCGCTTGTCATTGTGTTTAAAATCCGGTATGCAAGATTATGAATTGCGTCTTACCCCTTCGCCACAGAGCCAAACAATAATAAGTATATAGTATTAATCCATAATTCCGCAACTTGTATGGGATTTGCCTATACCACATACATCATAAATAATACATCGTGAACAGTAGCGTACTAATATGGGTATACTCCATTGAGTCGCAGACATCTCATTTGTTTCTGAATTAGATGCAATATATCCCTAGTTATTTCCCTTGCCGACAGGAACATATATAGAAATGGCTTTTTTTTTATTTCGTAAGCCTCTTTCGCTGTGTTTATAAAATCGTACAGTACAGTTCCGTTTGTTTTAACAGTAGATTCTATTCTAATCTGCGAAGCATACAACATTTTTGTCCTACCTATCTGTCTGTCTGTTTCTGTCTGTCTGTCCGTCCATCCGTCCGTCCGTCCTTTCATCCGTCCGTCCGTCCGTCAGCCCTTTATTCATCTATCCATCTTATCCCATCTGTCTGCCTGCCTTTCTGTCTGTCTGTGTGTCTGACTGACTATCCGACTGTCTGTCTGTCTGACTGCCTATCTGTTATTTTGTATGTCTGCTAGTCTCATTCTTTCCTCTGCCTGCAAGCATGCCTATCTGTCTGCTTCAGTGCATGAAATCTGAATCCTTATTCTACCTGCATTTCTCTGTCTCTACTGTATGCATATTGCTTGTTTGTGTGTGTGTGTGTGCAAGCGTGTGTGTGTGTGTGTGTATGTATGTATGTATGTGTGTGTGTGTGTGTGTGTGTGTGTGCACAAAGACACATTTAATGTGTGTATGTGTGTGTGTGTTTGTATAAGGTCACTGCTTTAGCGCGGTTTCTTCATCGATTTGGCATCACAGTTCTTTAACTCCACATCGAACCGCTCTTTCATTCAACTCTTTAAACCAACAATAATTACAGCTATTGATTTCTGTGACTTATTCTTGTATATGATTCTTTTCATATAATTTCTCAGAATGGATTTTTACACGCTAATGAGCAAACGACCGCACGCAAGTAATAGTAGGTAATTATTATTAGTTTTTTTTTTTTATATTTTAAATTTACCTTTACGTTTTTGCACCATGTTTCAAACTGTCAGCCTTTTGTTACAAACGTATGTATCTACTGTTTCTTTTTCGCCTTCTTGTTATTTGTCTTCATTTACCCTACTGCATTTGCCTTGGAACGCCGCAGACAGGTAATATATGTAATTTGATGTCCTTTGGTTGTCTTGTTAATTGTCCTAATATCATATTTGATGTATGTAACGTCTCTTGTACACCATCTAGCCATCCCTCATTGGGGCGTCTTCTCGCCTTGTATCCCGATGATCTAATGTAGAACATTAGCTGCTAGTTGATCTGGTTTCATCCTAGGTAAATATCGGAACCATTTAATGTTTTCAGGTTCCATAAAGTCAGTCTTCTCAATTGCCTCTTTATAATTTCTTGTTTGTTTGTTTGTCTGTTTGTTTGTTTGTTTTTCCAGCTGCATTTCTTAAGCACCCATTCTTACATAATGTGATTAAAAATGTTTCAAGAGCTGTACATGGCTGAATTTGGAAACACAGCGTTACCACGAATAAATCGTCTAAAAGTTCGATGTAATCTTTCTCTGCCTCGCAATGTGCATGCCTATGTGCCTGCGTACAAAAGAGATAATCCGAAGGCAGAAGTTGCCCGAAGTCTGTGAAGAGTTAAGTTTTCATATATGCTATTTAGCTTTCCGTTCCGGATCGTTTCTAGACTGCTGAACATTCGACCATATCACTTCCACCAGGCTGGTTCGGCCCCAGAGCTGTATTGTTGCGCTATTTAAACTTGCCTCTTCCGGTGATTGATCCCGGGCACGACATTGGTAAGTAAGCGCACTAATTACTAGACCAGCGCTGCACACTGTGTGTGCATACATACAATCATGCATACATACATACACACACACACTCACACACACGTGCGTGCGTGCGTCCCTCCCTGCCTCCCTCCGTCCGTCCGTCCATCCGTGCCGTATCATAACATTAACATAACATAACATATAACACAACATAACATAACATAACATAACATTGCATCGCATCGCATCGCATCACAAAACATCACAACATACCACACCACACCACAGCACAGCACAGCACAGCACAGCACAGCATAGCATAGCATAGCATAGCATAGCATAGCATAACAACACAAAACAATGTCACGTCACGTCATATCACATCACAACACAACACAATATAACACAGCACAGCATAACACAGCAGAGTACAGCATAGCATAGCATAGGATGCTATAACATGCTATAACATAACATAACATAACATAACAACCTACCTACCTTCTCCAGAATGTTTAATCTCATAATTTTCTTTTTCATTTTGCGTTCGCTCGCTTTGAACTCAAGCGTAATCCACACACGTGCTACTACTTCTGGTGCACGGAACTGGGTTGGCCTTCCCTATTACCAGTGTCCCTCGCCATCAGGCGAACCCAGTGCGACTTCAGAGATGTACGTCCCCAAGTCATGGACGAGATGTCAATCTGCTACCTCGATATCAGCACACACATGTTTAATAGCGAACGCTTTTTCCGCACGACCTTGCTGGCTGTCTCATGTCATAATATAAACCCAACAACTATGACAATTATCTTGTTTTATGATGCTGGTTTTACATTTTTCTGCTTCCTAGAGCTTCGTTGACATTTGTTTCGTACTAGTTTTTTCTACTATTATCTCCAACAAAAGAACATTCAATTTATCGATCTGCTGCTTATTGTGATTGCCGTCCGTGCTTTTCTTATTGTTCTTATATCCATATGTTATCTATTAAGGCATGCACAACAGATGCTTTCTCTCATATTGTACCAAGCAAATCATTATACATTGATTGATTAACTCCATAATAATGCACTTTATCTTTTCTATCACAGAAAATGTTACATAATAATACACTTTACCCTTTCTATCACAGAAAATGTTACTTTATTAGTTTAAGATATTCTGCCCCAAAGTATTGCTATTTTAACTTTTTCAAGCCCAAACATGTATTACTTTCAAACACAATTTCTTGGAGTAAGTAGAGTACAAATTCTAGAAAGATGGCAGGAATACTGCAGTGGAATGTATGATGTGAATGACTGTGAGGATATGAATGATATACATGAACCAATGACAGCAGAGACAGAACCTGAACCCTCATTAGATGAAATTGCATGGGTAATAAAGAACCTGAAGAATGGTAAATCATCAGGATGTGATGAGTTACCAGCTAAACTAATTAAAGCTGGAGGAGAATAAATCCTACAAATCTATCACGCATTATATAAGAAGATATGGACATATGGTATATGGCCAAAAGATTGGAAGATAACTATCTTCATTCTAATGCCAAAATAGGACAACCTGAAATTATGCACCCACTATAGAACTGTTACCCTGATCAGTCATGCAAGTAAAATTATACTAAAAATCATAATGGGAGACTTCTTAAGAAAATGGAAGAAGAGATTAACGTGGTTCAAGCTGGATTTAGACAAGGTAGAGGAACAAGAGATCACATACTCAACATGCGTTTAATAATAGAGAAGTGCAGGGAATTTAATGTAAACATATTCTCATGTTTTTTGGATTATTCAAAGGCATTTTACTGTGTACAACATCAGAAACTTTGGAAAATCATGAGGAATATGGGCTTTCCATCACATATAGTACAACTCGTAAATATGCTCTATCTAGACCAATAAGCAGCTGTTAGAATAAATGGCGAGACATCAGATTGGTTTGACATCAAGCAAGGAGTCTGTCAGGGCTGTGTGCTGTCACCCTATTTGTTTAACCTGTACGCCCAAAATCTAATGAGAAATGTCAGAGATGATATAACGAGGTAGTAATATGATGCAATAAATATCGTTGGTTATGAAATACAGAAGATTTAGAAAAGCGTTAACAATAGCAAAAACAGTTCCCATTGCTGATTGTTATAGTGTTATATAACAAGAAACACTAAATATGATTTGTGTACATTGAGTAATGACAAGGAAATACAAAACAAATTCAACATAGAAGTACAGAATAGATTTGATATATTGTCTGATCTAGAGATCCTTCACCAAGATGAGGGTGATCAATGGGAAATGTTGAAGAATTCAATCAGTTTGGCTGCAGAAGAAATCAGGAGCCTTGGAATGTGATCAACATAGAACAATTAGTATAATGAGTCACATCACAAAGATTTTGCTACGATTGATTGATTGATTTAGGAATCGACATCACAGCATTCGGGGCATTCCCATAAGTGCTCCGTCCCCATCTTCAGATTTTGCTACGAATTATCATGCAAAGAGTGAGGAAGACAATACAACCTGAAATAGGGGAAGAACAAAGTGGGTTTGTAGAAGCAAAGGGTACAGTACATGATGTGTATGTGCTGCGATCAGTTATTGATCGTGCTATAGAAGTAAAAAAAGATATAAATCTTTGCTTTATTGACTACACAAAGGCTTTTGATAGAGTTAGACATCTCAACATGGTAGATATGCTTGCAGATCTACAAACTGATGGGAAAGACATTAGACTTATAAAAAACATATATTGGAAACAACAAGCTGTCATAAGGATTGATAATGAAGTGGGACAATATCAGCTTATTAAGAGAGGTGTTAGGCAGGGATGTGTAAAGTCTCCAGATCTTTTTTTCCTTATACAGTGTAAATATTTTCAGAAATGTAGAAGATATAAATGGAATCAGCATTGGAGGACGAAACATCAATAACATTAGAAATGCAGATGATACTGTATTGACTGCAGACAATGAGCAGGATCTGCAACAATTAGTAGATGCGGTTGTTGTGCACAGTGAGTAACTGAGTTTAGAATTAAATTGTAAAAAGACACAGATTATGGTCGTCACTAGGAAGAACGAAAAACCACAATAAGGTATACAAGTAAATGGGACTATTCTTAGAAAGTGAATAGGTACAATTATCTCGGAACAGTCATAACATCTGATGGGAGATGCCTTGAAGAGATTAGAACAAGAATCGCCATGGCGAAAGTATTCTTTAGCAAGATGAAAAACATTGTGACCAATAAAAAGATTTCAATTGAAACGAGAAAAAAGTGTTGAGGTGATACATAGAGCCTGTTATTTTGTATGGATGTGAAACTTGGACAATGAGCAGTCAAGCTGAAAAACATCTGATGGCTGAAAAAATGTGGTTTCTGAGGAAAATGCAAAGAATACCATAGACAGACAGAAAAACCAATGACCAAGTACTACATGAAACACATGAAAATCATAAATTGATTAAAGAAATTAGACGTAGACAGCAGTTTTTGGACATGTTATGAGAAGACATGGATTGGAGAACTTAGTTACAGCTGGCAAGATCGAAGGGAACAGACCAAGAGGAAGACCGAGAGAAAAATACCTGGATGGCTTGGCCACATGGCATGGACGAGACTGGAAAACTGAGCTGATCCACGTCTCTGGTGATCGAGTGAAATGGCGAGTCATGACCGCCCACGCTTTCCAGCATGGCACATGATTGATTGATTGAAATACCATAGATTCGAAATACTGATGATACATTACTACTATCCACATCACAGAATGGTATAGAAAACTTAATAACCTCAACCCAAAGAAATAGTGAAAATCACAACTTATATCTTAACATAGCAAAAATAAAGATAATGCATACAGATAAAACTACTATGGAGAAAGACATATATTTTAATGAGGAAAGATTGGAGGTGTAGAAAATGTTAAATATCTTGGGTCATTGATAGCCAACAAGGGTGACACAATGAAAGAAATTAAACAACGCCTATCAATTGCTCTTCAAAGACTAAAACAACTGAATAAATTATGGAGTGGGACAGACAGAACTACAAAAATTAGATTTTTAAGAGCATGCATCTTTCCCATTGCAATATACGCCTGTGAGACTTGGACACTTACTAAACAAGCTGAACAGCTCATAAATGCCTTTGAATATAAATGTTATAGACGAGTTCTAAGAATATCTTGGGTAAAGAAAAGAACAAATGCATCCATACTTCAAGAGCTGAATATTGAAGAAGGTTGGATATTGAAGACGATAAAACAAAGAAAATTGAAATATTTTGGTCACTTGAAACGTCACGAAAGTTTGGAGAGAACAATAATGGAGAGGTATATGTCTGGTTAGAGAGAAAGAGGAAGGTAAAGAGACGATGGGTGCAGGATGCTACGGATAATCTCCAGATGGGTGTATCGGAAGCGGGACATCTTGCTTCTGATCGAGAAGTTTTCCGGAAGATTGTTATGGGAGCAAGGTTCTGCAAAGGACATGCTACTGAATGAATGAATGAAGTAGAGTAAAGTAACAAGCTGTCTAGAACAGTGAGTTAGTAATAACCTTGAATATGAGTTCTTCATTCGAGACAATATTTGATTTGCGTGAGGCCGCGCTTTTGCAAGTCGCTTTATTGCTCGATGCACTCACCATTTCAATATCGTAACTGAATATGACAATACTAAATTGTAGTGTCGAGTATCTGCCTAACGTATTCTGTCCAGCAGTGGAAACTTGACACGATTGATCATTCCACCATCTGCTGTTAGGCGGGGGTTCGTAAGGTAGCATTCTCCGTTGTTGCGCTATGTATTATTAGACGGCTGTGGCGTTTCCTTCTTGTTCCACGTGTGAAAGACGCTCTTCTGCTAGACTTCATTTTTGGAGTTATTTGGATAAGATGTCGTTTGCGGTTGTCTATTTCAAAATAGATTTCAAAATCTAGACTTTTATAAAATTTATTTATTTGTCAAAATTGATTCACTGTCTCTTTCAGTCTCAGTATCATGGGCATGTTATGAGAAGAAGTGACTTCGAGAACTTGGTGACGACAGGCAAGATCGAAGGGAAGAGACCAAGGGGATGACCGAGAAGTAAATACCTGGATGGCTTGGCCACGTGGCATGGTCGAGACAGGAACACGGAGGTGATCCACAACTCTGGTAATCGAGTGAGATGGCAGAACATTACCGCCCATGCTTATCGGAATGGCACATGATGGATGGAACATTAAAGTAATGACTTTCCAGATAAAAGCTAGGTTAAAGTAATAGCTTTCCAAATAAAGGGACATTAAAAACGCCTGCAACGTTAAAGTAATATCTTGTTTAGATAAGAAGAAATTAGACTTCAGCCTTTTTAAAGTAATGATTTTCCAGATAAGAAGAAGTTAATGACTTCAGCCTGGTTAAAGTAATGTAATGAATTTCCCGATAATAACAAGAAAAAACATGAAGTGGCATGCATGGGGTTAAAGTAACAATTGCTGTGAACATAGGTCAATGTTATTGGCTTAAGAATGGTGGGATTTAATTAACAGGGATAAAATGAGTTTTTGTTTTCTTTCCGCATATCCTTTTTACAGGACATTGCAGTCAGCATCAGCATTGTTGAGCTGCTGTTGATGTCTTGGCAAGATTAGGCTCATTAGTTTGCCATTGCTTTCTGAGCGACCGGCTCACATACCCCGTAAGTAACCAACGCGTTGCGATCCGCTGCCGAATCTCGAGCAGTTGCGTTCTTCACGTGGATATACGGGATTACGGAGAAAGTAAAAATGAGTTTAGAAATGTAAATAATATATAGGGTGACTAGTAAACGTAATGCCGTCTCCGTGGCGAAGGAATTTACAGACGCGATTCGTAAGCCCGCTTACCCGCGTTTGAAACACAGCCTCGCTCGATTTGGCAGCGGACCGTGTTGCGCTGGGTTTTAACGAATTCGTATGGGAGCCGGTCATTCAGAAATCAATGGCAAACTACTGAACGTAAACTTGCCAAGACATCAACAACAGCAGTAAAACGCTGGTGTTGACAGCGATGTCCTGTAAAAAGGATATGGAAAAAAAACGTAATATTCGCTGCTGGGTAAGAATAAATTAAGGGATGTATTTCGTTAGATATCTGTGGTAAACGGATGGCACTCCAATATATATATATATATTGAAATCGAAAGTAATGCCTTGCTTCAATGCATCTCCTGCAGTTTTTGCCTACATCATTCCATGCTGAATTCTGAACATAGTATGATGCTGTGTGTCCATTTATATCTGTAGTACCATTCAGTACTTGCACCTTCATCATCTCCCTCTGTTACTGGTGTCAATCATGTCTATTTGTTATTTGTTGTCATCACGAACCGTGTAAATACCGCATATACATCCGGGGCTCTCTATGTCTCACAGATGAAAAGGCCACTACTAAGACAGGTTAGGGAGGTGTACCGTTCAGCGATAAGTGATATTTTCAGCATTGAGACAACCAACTCTGCTTTCTTAGTATCTGTTTAGGTAAGCTGGATTCTTTCTAGAGGTGTACAGATCTAGAAGTAAATTAATTCCACCACTTGGGTTTAACGACTTATGGACCCTTCGTTAGGTGAGCGAAAGATTGTAAACTGCACGTAAAGAATTGTTATGTATCACTCGACGTGAATCAATACTTTAGCTGAAATGTTTAAGCCACAGAACCACGGTTATTTTTTTTTTTTGTTTTTTTTTTAAAGATTGAGCATTAGTTTTTTAATTTGAAAAATAGCTATTATTGTCTGTTTTAAGTATTTAAGCCTCATTAGTATTAATGTATTAACTTCATATATGACTCAACTCTGCAGTATACACCGGACAAGATGCAGCAAAATATGCCAGTAAGACATAATGCAACATATTGTTTGTGGGTTCTTTGTCTTAATTCACTAAGGGAAAACATTGTTTTGAAGATTAAAAAAAAGTTCAGAGATCTTGCCCAAATGTTGACGTGCAGAACAATTAAACTCATTTCCGTTCTTCTTTCGTGGAGTATGCTTTTTTAAAAAAAAAAAAAATAATAAATAAGCAGTCAATAATTTGATGGACCACGCAATGGACCAGATTGTGGACTCCTCAAGACTGAGTTACTGATAAAAGATCGTTATTGACATCTCATCTCATCTTGTTCCTCTTGTACCTTGCAGTAAGGAGGGGAAGTATAAACAGCGGGAGAGTGCCCGTTTATTGGCTTCATGTATCGATATTCCCGTGGACTGCTATTCTCTCTGTCCATCGTTTACTTGACCGGCCTCTTTCTCTACTTTCATCTGGTAGATGTTTATTGTGCCTATTTTTTGTTTTAATCGTAGATCCACCTCATAGATTATAACCATTGCCGGGTCTATATCCATTTGGGGCAGTCCGATTGAACTTCTTAGTTTTTCTACGAACAGTATGAAAATTCCCTGCCGGCTTGCTAGACCAGTCGCGGGTTTAGGACACAAATTTGACCAAGGTGAGGGAGTCCGTCGCCCCTGGTGAGCCAGAGCCCCGGTGGCCCAT
The DNA here is from genome assembly GCA_963921405.1 of Cepaea hortensis. Taxonomy (NCBI): domain Eukaryota; kingdom Metazoa; phylum Mollusca; class Gastropoda; order Stylommatophora; family Helicidae; genus Cepaea; species Cepaea hortensis. The sequence goes on along the minus strand of OY992882.1, from coordinate 34,678,529 downwards.
GACCTCGCGGTCATGGTTTCCTGGTCTACACCACGTGGAGGTGGGGTTGACTTGTGTAGTCTGCGTATCGTCAGCAGCCTACTAATTTTCACTGTTCACCCCATCTGGGAGAGACTAGCCGATCCTAACCCCGTTGGCTGCAGAACCAGGCGCAATCCACATCTTGAAGACCTGCTATTGACATCATGCACAAATATCGTCATGTAGTGTAGGTATGTTCTTTTCTCATCCAATTTCCTTGGAAATGCATCTTTTTAACTAGTCAATACCTTGATGGGAAAATAGTAAGAGGAAAGTAAAGAGATAAATATATAAATGGCGTGACCAAATGACATAATCGGCACAAGCACAATTACTCGATCTAGTGATCATGTGAGATGGCGGCGCCTGAAAAGAATGCGCTAAACGTCATGTCACATGATGAATCCGTGTGCTCTGAGTCGTGAATACCTTTGTGTAAGGATTACGTCATCTTGAGACATGCACTGAAATCTGATGGGTAGGGTAGGTTTCTTGTTTCAATGTTGCTAAGGCAACTATATTGCGTCATTTTCTTACAGCTTTTTAACGACTGCGATATTCTCAAGATGCACCTTGCACAAAAGACCTAATTATTTTTCATTCTTATCCGAGAAAACAGGCCCGCCTGTGGCCCGCCATGAGATCACCGGGTAGGGTGACATCATTAAAAATCAATCATCATCATCATTTGTCATACCCGACAAAATTGATTCAAAATTTCACACGATCATCATCAGGTCAACGTTCTTGTTCCGATTATGTCTTGGTCAAGCTGTCGTGGTATTTATCTTTTTGTCTTCCCCTTTCTCTGTCGTTTTTGAATTTGTCAGATGCCACTACGTTTTCAGGTGTGTGTGTTTTTTTCTCATTTCGTAACGTGCCCACAAATTCTAGGCTGTCGCGTCTATTTCCTTTTAACAAATTTCAGTTGTCATGTGTTTTTCGAAAAAAAAAAAAACAGGTGATTGCATCATCGTATTTCTGACGCTCCATATGCATTTCCTGAAATTAAAACATTTCGACTATTATTATATGTCCCGCAGAGTGTATGTTTATTGGTCGTGTCCGTGGCGAAGGAGTTACGGACGAAGTTTTAAATCCTGCCTAGCGTGTTCGAAACACAGATGTGTTGGTGTTTTATGAAATGGTATGGGTGCCGGTGGTTCAGAAAGCAATGACAAACTACTGAACGTAAACTTGCCCAGGAATCACGAAAAGCCAAACATGCTGGGTTGATTGCTACGTCAGTAAAGGATGTGCAACTAACTTTTTAACCAAACGCAAAATCTATATATATAAAATTTGTGTAAATGCTATCAATCTTATATAAAGAGCATACTTTATGACGTGTTAGCCAGAAACGGAAGCTGAACTGCCTCAGCGATTACGTACTCCCCCCCCCCCCTTTTTTTTTTTTTGCGGTGCCAACGTACCTCACCGATGTGTGTATTTAAATTGAAGACAATCATTTCTTTATCGCTTAAATTGACCTGTAATTTATCGAGGTTAAGAAGCCGCTGAGGCTGTCAACACCACCTGATCTGACACTGGTCATAACGCTGGGGCATCTCGTTATGACGTGATCTATCCACAAGTGTGTCACACTGCACCAGGCCGTGGGGTGTTTGATCAGAGATTTATTCTACAGTCAGTGACAAACTACAGTTCCTAACCTCAAGGTTTTCATCCAGCTAACCTTCCGAGGCCGGTCTCTCTGGCTGTGGGGTTACAACACTTTCTCTCTGTAATCCCGTTTATCACGCAGAGTCTCGCAGCGGAGCGAGAACTGAGGTGGTTCGACCCCCGCTCGTGACTTGCGGATACTGAGCCGGCCGCTCAGAAAGCAATGGCAAACTACTGAGCGTAATCTTGCCAAGAGATCAACAGACAGCTGAAAGATGCTGCTGTTGACAGCTAAGTCCTGTAAAAGGATACGCAAAACATTATTAACCTTCCGAGGGGATGACGTAATGCAACGTCAACAGGACCGGCTCATCACAGCAGTTGGCCGGATTGACAAGATGCTACACACAGGCGATTGTAGCCTAGGTAGGCCTACATACCGGAACAGTCCCGCTTCAGCGATAGCGAGGCATGTGCTGGACAGCGTCCATGTGATTGAGAGGGACAGCACCTTCCGTGTACAATGTAGTCGCTTGTTAAAGTTTGCAGAAGTCATAATGATTAACCTACCTAAGCCGGCTTTGTGCAAGCAGAAAGACATGTTAGTCAGTTTAAAAGTACCGTGATAAACAATCGACATTACTGTGCGAACATGTGCATATTTTAGCTTGAAGGAGTTATCTAGTTATTTCACTTTATGCTGTGTGAATTCTGCACTATGTACCTGACGAGATACAGCGAAATATGACAGGCAATAAATCGTGCAATCTATTGTTTGTGTCTTGTTATTCAAATTCACTATGGGAAAACATTGTTTTGAATAGATCTATTCACAGATTTAGTCTGACTAAGGCTCATCTGAGCACCATACGTTTCTTCAGATGTGAAGGTCTAGTTCTCGTCTAATGAAAAGTTGTCAACTGCAATGAGGAAAAAAACAATTTGTTCATATGCTTTATGTAACTTATACTGTCAAACGCTCGTGAAACAAGGACAATACTCCGCCAAGCTTTGAAATATAAAGCGGCAATGGAAATGTGGTTTCATTGGCAAAGAATACCATGGACGGGCAGAAAAACGGATGAGACAGTTTTACAAACATTGAATAAGAACTGTAAAAATTGTTAGATAAATGAGCCATCGATAGCCATGAATTTTGGACACTGCATTAGGAGAAATAAACTGGGGAACTTTGTGAAAACTGACAAAATTCATGGGAAACGATCAATGGAAAGGCAGAGAAATAAATACCAGGATGGCGTGACATAATCGGGACAAGAACACATACGTGATCCCAGATCTGGTGATCGTGTGAGATGGCCAACCATGGCTGCCCACGTTTATCGGCATGGCACATGCTAGTGAGTTTTGGTATTACACACCCAGCTGGTTTCTGAGTTTGGAGAATGGATAGAGATCTCTGCAACAGTCACCCTGAAGTGGTACTTCGGTACTAAGTTGGGAAGAACGTCTCTCCACTAACCTTAAGGCTATAGCTGTTGGCTCCTTTAAGGAGTCAGCCTACCTGAACGCCAATGCACCAGAAAAAGAGTTAACATTCAAAATTTGCCAGATGTTTTGCAACAATAAAAACAACAGCAACATTACGATTGAGATGGTGTATCGTCTGCGCCAATCAGCAGACCCTCAACTCGTCAACACTGGTCCAGTCTGATTCGGTCAACTCCAGGGAAATTAATAAGCGTTCTCTCTAAAGCTCATTCAAAATTTATCATTTGAATTGGAGTCGAATCTTTAGACACAAGAAGCTAGAGCCTCATCTCTCCTCCCTTTCTTTCGCACGATCTCTTTCTGTATGTCTCAGTTGCTCTCTCTCTGCCGCCTTCTTTGTCTCACTATCTCTCGTTGCATCTGTCAATCGTTGTCTCTATCTATCTATCTATCTATTTATCTATCTATCTATCTATTTATCTATCTATCTATCTATCTATCTATCTATCTATCTATCTATCTATCTATCTATCTATTTATCTATCTATCTATCTATCTATCTATCTATCTATCTATCTATCTATCTATCTATCTATCTATCTATCTATCTATCTATCTATCTATCTATCTGTCTGTCTGTCTGTCTGTCTGTCTGTCTGTCTGTCTGTCTGTCTGTCTGTCTGTCTGTCTGTCTGTCTGTCTGTCTGTCTGTCTGTCTGTCTGTCTGTCTGTCTGTCTGTCTGTCTGTCTATCAATCTGTCTGTCTATCAATCTGTCTGTCTGTCTGTCTGTCTCTGTCTGTCTGTATGTCTGTCTGTCTGTCTGTCTGTCTGTCTGTCTGTCTGTCTGTCTGTCTTTCTTTCTTTCTCTCTTTTTCTGTTTCTCTCTCTATCTATATATCTCTCTCTTTCTATTCTCTCTCAGTCTTTCTCTCTTTCTCTCTCTCTCTCTCTCTCTCTCTATATATATATATATATATCTTTCTATTCTCTCTCTCTCTCTCTCTCTCCCTTTCTATCTTGCTGCCTCGACCTCTTTTACTATTTATTTATGTCATGCCTTCGTTCGTCACTGTGATTTTCTCACTTGTCTGGCGACTTGAAACGTCTTTCATCGCGTCCACATACCTCAATCTGACCCATCTCCTTTCTATCTGTTTTTCTTTTTGAATCATTCCATATCTCTCTGCTAAGCCCCATCATCATCATCATCATCATCATCATCATCATCATCATCATCATCTCTCTCTCTCTCTCTCTCTGTCTGTCTGTCTCTCTCTCTCTCTCTCTCTCTCTCTCTCTCTCTCTCTCTCTCTCTCTCTCTCTCTCTCTCTCTCTCTCTCTCTCACACTTTCCTTACTTTCTTCAATAACATCAAACACTGCATTTACCGAACCCTCTCACTAATGACAACCAATAATAACTTTCGCTCCTGGACATCAGAAACCACAGCAATATGCCATATTTCAGAACACAATTATATCAGCGATTTGTCCACGAGCAACTGGTGGGTAATAACTCGCCTAAACAGCACTGATTTGCACAAAATGTAGTCAATGCATTATCCAAGGTAATTTTGATCCCACAAATACTCACCAACTAACTGCCATCACATAATCAATGCAAAAGTGGTTACCTGTTTTCTCGAGATTTGTCTTAATTAACAGAGATAAGAAATATGCCTGTTGCTTAAGATAGACTCGTCCGTGTATGACAGACTTACCCATACCGAAACTATCCATTTACTTATGCCTGAGGGGTTCTGAGACCTGCACGGATTTAGGCATGTCCTTATAGAATCGATTGTTAAGTCTCCACAATGAATGGATGAAAGTTAGCAGGAGAATTACCTGATGGAAGTGAAGCTATAAGAAACATTAACTCGTCAGCTACAATATTACGTGCACATTGCAAATTGTTATGTGCAGCTTGAAAGCTATGGCTAATGTTGGCAATATCACTGTGTGTTCAGTCAGAAATTGGCAGTAGTTTCCGTCCTTATATATATATATATTATATTGCTTGAACTTTACAGAGGGTGAATACAAAACTTGGACCAGCAATATTTTCAAACACTGCACAGTTAATATAAATACACCCTATATATTACGATAAGAACCATATACTGTATAAAGGTAAATGGGGGAAAGGGGCCGTTATGAATAAATACGTAATAAAGTCAGTTAGAGATGTGAACTGTCTTTTGTCAAGGGAGCTCTTCTTTCCTTATTCATTCATTCATGCATTCATTCATTCAGTAGCATGTCCTTTGCAGCACTTCGCTCCCATAACAACCTTCCGGAAAACTTCTCGATCATAAGCAATATGTCCCGCGTCCAATACACCCATCTGGAGATCCTCCGCCACATCCTGCAAACATTTCCTCTTTAGCCTTTATCTTCTTCTCTTCCTGAGCATAAACCCCATCCATGATTGTTGTCTCCAAACGTTCCTGACGTTTCAAGTGACCAAGATATTTCAATTTTCTTTGTTTTATCCTCTTTAGTAGCCAACCTTCTTGAATAATCAGTTCTTGTCATTTGGATTCATTTGTTCTTTAATGTATCCCAGGTGTTTCTAGAACCCGTCTATAACATTTATATTCAAATGCATTTATGAGTTGTTCGGCTTGTTTAGTAAGCGTCCGGGTCTCACGGGTGTATGTTGCAATGGAAAAGATGCATGCTGTTAATACTTAAGTTTTGTAGTTCTATCTGCCCCTTCCACAATTTATTCAGTTGTGTACATGTGCGGGCTCTTGGTTTGACAGGACTCCTGTCTGTTCCATTCTTCACATGGGTCAGTGAGGATAATTCTTTTTGATATTTACTGGCGCAGGAACGGAGCTTTATGGGGTAACCCTTTGCAATGGAATTGGAACAGAGTCTAACTAACTAACTTTAGTTCATCTTCTTTCTTCTTCTCATCATCTTCTTCTCTTCCCCCTCCTCCTTCTTCTCTTTTCTTTCTCTTCTTCTTCTTTTTCTGGAGAACATGCTCTGCAGTTTGTTCACTCTGTCGGCATAAACATAGCGGTGAAAACTTCATGCGAACTTGTACATATGCAGGACACAAAATTGTAGATTTCAGCTGATTCCAAGTGTGGGACTACAAACAAAATATCCAAGAGGCTATATCTACTAGCCTATTATATTAGCTCCCAATACACGCGATGCGGCTTTCGAGTCCACTAGTGCATTTTTGAAAGCAACGAAAAAGCGGTTCCTTGAACACGCGGATGTACCGACACCCCACAAGGAAATGTACCCGGATAATTAATCCAAGTGCCACGATTGTCGTCCATCTTGTTAGTTTCCATAACAGATTCGTTACAAGTACACTCACAAAAGAGGTGGTTAATTCCTACTTCAGTGGCTAATGCACTGAATGCGACTCTTCATGGTCTACGACATTATGAAAGCCACATTTGGTATGTATAGTCTGAACTCAGGCCACGAGGGTGTCGTTGTGGGTTGCTCCGTCGTACATTATATCTCTCTAATATGTCTATCATGTGGGCGCTGATGGGTGGAATTTAGGGTGGTTGACATTTGATGTAGCTGTGAAAGATTACGGTTGTGCATATTACTCAACAGCGTAATGGGTGATTACTCAACACTTTATATACTGTGTATAATTGAGCAAATAAAATATAGTAAAGTATTAAATCCTGCTTAAGAAAAAACATAACAAACATTCACCTACAGAGATCACAGTATGTGTGGGAAAATACACGAATATGATATACGTGTAATAACAACCATGGGAAGTATCTGTACAGCAAATATAAATAAAATACAACGTAACTATATTTTGTTTGGATATTTAATGCCATTGTCAAAAACAATGGAGGGGTATATGCCTGGGAAGAGAGGAAGAGGAAAGCCAAAGAGAAGATGGGTGCAGGATGTGGTGGATGATCTCCTGATGGATGTATCGGACGTGGGACATCTTGCTTATGATCGAGAGGTTTTCCGGAAGATTGCTATATATTATGCTACATAATGAATGAATGAAGGAATGAATGAATGAATGAATGAATGAATGAATGAATGAATGAATGAATGAATGAATGAATGAATGAATGAATGAATGAATGAATGAATGAATGAATGAATGAATGAATGAATGAATGAATGTCAATAACAACTCAGACATAAATATTAGCAAAAAATAAGAAATTAAAACACCTTAAATGTACATTAAAAATAATAGTAATGTTCGTAACTGCATCCATCCATCATGTGCCATGCCTATAAGCGGTTACCTGTTGATTGTATAAGGAGGAGTGGAAAGGGGGGGGGGGGTGGCAGAGTGGGTTATGCCAATGCTAAAAAATGTTGGTTGATCAGACAAGTTCAAAGTGGTTATGCGGGCCGTAAGGGTTTTAATCAGAATACTAAAGTGTTACCCATTGGGTGCAGGGTGATTATTCACAGGATTCGTTGTAACCTACAACCAGTCATTGCTTAAATGTGTTACATAGTCATTTATATGGTGTAGCACACTAACGGTACAGCTATCTTGGAACAGTTATAGCATCTGTTGGACGGAGCCTTGTAGAGATTAGTACAAGAATTGCTATGTGATAGGTAGCCATTTGCGAAATGAAAAACAATCACCAATACAGAGTTGTCAATTGCAGTGATAACAAGAGTATTGTCGTGTTGTGGCCAACCTATTTTTGATGAAAGCGTGTGAAACATGGACAATAAGCAAAGACGGAGAAACATCTAATGACAGCGAAAATGTGGTTTATGAGAAAATGGCAAAAAATGTCATGGGCGGGGAGAAAAATAAATCATAGCGTCATAGTTAGTTAGTTAGTAGTTAGTTAGTTAGTTAGTTAGTTAGTTAGTTAGTTAGTTAGTTAGTTAGTTAGTTGGTTGGTTGGTTGGTTGGTTGGTTAGTTAGTTATTTAGTTAGTTGGTTAGTTGGTTAGTTAGTTAGTTGGTTAGTTGGTTAGTTAGTTAGTTAGTTAGTTAGTTAGTTAGTTAGATGGTTGGTTGGTTGGTTGGTTAGTTAGTTGGTTAGTTGGTTAGTTGGTTAGTTGGTTAGTTAGTTAGTTAGTTAGTTAGTTAGTTAGTTGGTTGGTTGGTTGGTTAGTTAGTTATTTAGTTAGTTGGTTAGTTGGTTAGTTAGTTAGTTGGTTAGTTGGTTAGTTAGTTAGTTAGTTAGTTAGTTGGTTGGTTGGTTGTTTGGTTGGTTGGGTGGTTGGTTGGTTGGTTGGTTGGTTGGTTGGCTGGTTGGTTGGTTGGTTGGTTGGATGGTTGGTTGGTTAGTTGGCTGGCTGGCTGGCTGGTTGGCAGACAGGCTGGCTGGTTGGTTAATTGGTTAGTTGGTCAGTCAGTCAGTCAGTCAGTCAGTCAGTCAGTCACGATTCCAACTTCACGGCAAAGGCTCGTTATCATAATGCTTCGTTCCTATGCCAGTGAACATCACACATAATGCTTCTCACTGTCCAGTGTGAAAAGTAAAGTGAAACAGACAGGAGGTATACTATGCATAAGGCCGCTGCCAGAATGCCAAAAGTAAAGTCCGCCACAAAAAATAGAGTTCATCGTCGATGGAAGCGACAGACACTAGAAAACCAGCAGCCACACATTACTGCATAAGGCAAACGCAGTAGTTCAGCAACCCGCCGGCCGCCATTTTTCCGAACATGCAGTTCATGAAACAAACAACCGCGTCCTTCAAGAAACAATTGAAAACCGTACATTGATTAGAGGAAGGCCATTTTGGGCACAATATGAGGCAAATAAACTGGAAGACTTAGTGACTACTGGCAACACTGATGGATAGCGAGCAAGGGAAAGGCAACACGATAAATACACGGCTGGTTCAAACACATGACGTAATCGACACACTGAACAAGACTGTTTATCGTGTGAGATGGCGGATTGATACCCTTCACGCTTATCGGAATGACACATGCTGGTGATGAGAGCGACGTCCTCGGCAAAGCACACTACTCAAGTAAACCATGATACATTTGAACAATGGCTGCCTGTCACAGCCTCACATAGGGGCGGTAACCGACATAAAGTAAGAGACACTGGCGAAGGACTACAACTCCCGCTCAAGGGAAAGAAGTGAGTCACTCGAAGGCTTGAGTAATCCAGAGCCTTCTCGAAGGACTTGTCAGTGGGTCCACTGTCCCGTGGACACTGATGTGGCCCGCCTATTACGGGGTCCACGAGAAACTCGGATAGAGTTACCACCCGTGTCGGATTGCGACACGTGTGAAAGGGCAGAGACAGACTGGACATCGAGGAAGCAACAGGGCTTACCTTAGAGGGACTTGATAGTTCAGACCCATGTGTATTTAGGGGTCGTAGACATATGCTAGATAGTTGCTTAGAATTGTTTGTTATAATCATGTGTGATGTACAACCTCTGTGATACGCAACTTGTCGAGTGCGGGCTTGTTAAAACCCACTTCGCCAGCGCACTGTATATATTATATAAATAAATGTTGCTATATTGTATCTCACGGAGTTTGTTGCCTGTATGAGCCCGAGTCCAGATCCCCTAGCGATCTAAGACTGTGACAGGCTATGTGGGGGCTCGTCCGGGATCACAACCTAATCAAACCTTCATAGACTACGTGTCTACAGTTCAGGATATATGTACAAAGTGGATAACCTCAGCAAAAACAAATAACAACCATGACAAACTAAAAGAACTCATTATAATTGACAAAATTATTAATACAATTCCAACACCTTTTTCTAAATTTTTGAAACAAATGGATTGTAAAACTATCCAAGAGGTAGAAGCCAAGGGTAGCGCATTTTTTACAGCGAACCGCGATATTTTCCATTTAAACATTAGCCAAAATGAAACAGCAGCAGTTACACACACAAATACGTAACTTGTCGCACATTCGCAGGCACGATCGAAAGATACCCCCTAGCACTTGTCGAAATTCGCACACCCTTTATATCAGGACTAGTATTATGCGCAGTCCTAGAAAATCCTGTCGCTGATATTATTCTTGGGAATCTGCCCAACATAAGATCTTGTTCTGAAAAGGAAATCAGAGATTGGGAACAAAATAACTGTATCCAGAACCCAAACAGCGATTCTAAAGGGAAACACCACGCGTGCTCGTCTCAAACTGCCAAAAGTACAAGGGAGACAACCAATGACGTAATTCAAAATGAAATTACCGAGGTGCAGAATGCAGGAGCGGTTGAATCTGTCAGTGATACCACCAACTTAAAACCTCGAACAGAGGATGCCATCGATGCACAAATTACTAAGCCTGTAAATGTGCAACAACACACACAACACACTAACGTAGTAACACGACAAACAACACACAAAACCCACACCGACCAACTTCAGGAGTCACTAGAAATCATATCACCTAACACTACCACCACTGATTTTGTAGAAGAACAAAAAGCAGATCCTACACTTTCACAATACTTTCGGTTAGTAGGACTTAAGCCAAAATTGACTAAAAATGCTTCATGGACATTTAGAATAAAGAACAATGTTCTAACTAGATTATATACCAGAGATCAGACCACGATACAGCAAGTAGTTCTACCTCAATCACATCGTAAGAAAGTACTAAATATAGCCCATGATTCACCTTTCGGAGGTCATATGGGTTACGAAAAGACTAGAGCCAGAGTTTTGAGCCAATTTTACTGGCCTAAATTTTGCCAAGACATTAAAAACATATTGTAGATCATGTGATACATGTCAGAAACTGGTCAAAAAGGGAAAGAATCCTACGGCAGAAATTCAATCAACCACAACTGCCTCGAGGCCATTTCAAATTGTGGCAGTTGATTTAGTAGGTCCTTTGAACCACATCTCAAACAAAGGAAATAGATATATTTTTACACTTGTGGATCTATGTTCGAGATGGCCAGAAATGATTCCATTAAAATCTATCTCCTCTAAGGATGTGACGGACGTATTTTTACAGATATTCTCCCGTTTTGGCTTCCCGGAGAAAATAATTTCAGATAGGGGAACACAGTTCATATCTAATGCCACCCAATCGGTAACTAAGTTACTAGGCATAAAACAATGTTTCACCAGTCCCTATCGACCAGCCGCGAATGGAATTTGCGAAAAACTAAATGGGGACCTGAAACATATGTTATCCAAAGTGACAGCTGAAAATCCAGCCGATTGGGATATGCTTCTCCCAACGGTGCTGTTTGCATATAGAGAAGTCCCACAATCAAGCACAGGGTTCTCTCCGTTCGAATTGATATATGGAGCGAACCCAAGAGGACCTCTCACTATTTACAAAGATATAATATCACAACCTGTAAATACCCAATTATCAGTTTCCACCTATGATTTAGTCACAGACACCAGAGACAAAATCATTCGATCCTGTATACTGGCCAGAACATCATTACAGGAGAAAGGTTTTAGGTACAGGCAGTACGCCAACAAAGGGGCGAAAACGATTGTATTACAACCAAATCAGGATATTTTACTATTGCTACCTGACAAGAGAGATTTACTATCAACCTCTTGGCAGGGACCATTTAAAATTGTGAGAAGAATTTCGGAAGTTGACTACGAAATTTCTATGAATGGAAAATTGAAAATATTCCATGTAAATATGTTAAAACCATACTATTCTATAAAAGACAGTGACACGAATAAACAGACGCAGATAACAGATGACAGAAACGAAACGACAATTACCCAACTGAATGACACCTCGACAAACGAAGCATCGTTAACGACGCACTCTTGCGACAACGAAGACGACAAAAACATATTTACAGTACCGACAATATGGGATACCGACAACGACGACCAATTTGACGACATTTTGACAACTATTAGTCTCGACAACGACGACAACGACATTGAGGACAATTTACAAACAGTAGCATCAGTAATAAATCAAACGGACGTAGACAATACGGAAATTCCAGTAACAATTATGAATGACGACAGTAGTATGAAGGACATACAAATCTCTGACACTTTGACACAACAGCAGCGACAAGACATTTTGTCTCTCCTTAACAACTATAAAACTATCTTCTCAAACAAACCTGGACGGACTGACAAAATAATACATTCAATTGTGCTGACAGATCTGACACCGATCAAATGTAGACCATATTCTATTCCTTTGCATTATAGAGCAAATTTAGACAAAGAAATTTTGGACTTAGAGAAAAATAGAATAATACAGAAATCTATGTCCCAGTATTCTTCGCCTATAGTCCTGGTGAAAAAGAAGGACCATACGATTCGTTTGTGCATAGATTATAGAAGGTTAAATACGATAACCACAACAGATGCTGAGCCAATGAACAGCTGTGAAGACCTCATTTTGAATATGTCTCAATCATCCTTATTTTCTAAGCTTGATTTAGCGAAAGGTTACTGGCAGATACCACTACACCCTTCTTCAAGACATATAACAGCATTCGCTACACCTCTGGGGTTGTACGAATGGAGATATCTTCCATTTGGTCTCAAGAACGCTCCCGCCACATTTTTCAGGTTAACTAGGTTGTTATTGCACGGCATTAAGGACGTGCAATCTTATATTGATGACATATGCATTCATTCTTCTAACATGACTTCTCACTTACTTACACTCCAACAAGTCTTTAAACAAATCTTTCTTTTTGGACTTACTATCAAACCTTCCAAGGTTGAAATAGGCTATAAACAGATAGACTTCCTTGGTCATAGGATTTCCGAAGGCAAACTTTTGACAGATGAGAAAATTGTATCGAAAATTGTCAACCTAGAAGTTCCAACAACAAAGAAACAAGTTAGAAGCTTATTAGGTCTCATAAACTATTATGACAAATTTATACCAAATTGGGCAGAACTTACATCAGTTTTTTCTAATCTGTTAACAAAAGATCATCCAGAAAAATTTTGTAAAAGTACCCGCTTAGAGGATGCAATGTGCAGATTGAAATACATTTTTTCTAACCCGCCAGTATTAACACTACCAAATATAGATATACCCTTTATTTTGACCACAGATTCGAGTGCTATTACAATTGGAGGCTGCCTAATGCAAGAAGTGCAAGGGGTGAGGCATCCTATACTGTACGTAAGCCGGAAGCTGAACAAGGCAGAGACCCATTATTCCACGGTGGAATTGGAGGCATTGAGTCTACTATTTTGTATACGCCGATTATCTAAGTTCCTCTTAGGTTCCCATTTTGTTGTGTTAACCGATAACTCGCCATTGTTGGTACTTAAGCAAGGTGTTCCTAAAAACCATCGTTTACAAAGATGGAGTCTTCTTCTTCAAGATTTCGACTTCGAAATCCGCCATATCAGAGGCACTGACAACATTATTGCTGATATTTTATCGCGGCAAACGAATGCACCATCAGACTAACATTAGGCACATTAATAATTCGCCATACAAGAAGCTGTGATATTTTATTCTGTGACATAGAACAGTGTACCCCTACACCTGCTAGAGAACTTTCATTTAGAAGTAATATCACCCAATTGAATAGGTTACGTATAACACCGACGAGCATGAAACTTTGAGAACCCTATACTACCAATTACCAAAGCTCTATAAACATTCCGAGCGAGACATTATCTGTGAAATAATTTCAACCAGTGAACTGACAGTGATCATGAAAGCAGTAAGAACACTGTGTACTCAACATTAAGAACATTGTATATTTGCTGGTGCTGAGAAACTATGCAAACAGCCGGAATAGAACGACGTCGATTACAACATGCAAGAGACAGCCATATTAACCGTTAACATTCATGGCACGACACACGGACATCAGGAGGACAACGCACACATCATCGTTGGATTTAGTTAATTAGTTAATTAATTTAGTAGTATTTAATTTGTAGTATACTTGAATTGAATTATGTATATAAAATATGCCAACCTGTAACTTGTATATTTTCTACAAAATATTACAGGTATTTCCACTCATAAGCGAAATATCCTTCCTAAGCAATTTTCTCTATTTAAATTATAAACCATTTTTTTAGTACTCGTACAAAAAGTACTTATTATCTAAAAGGGAACATATCGCCTAATCCATTTTTTCTAAGGGCAATAAGACTTACCTCAACTTTACTTAGATATTTTAACGAAATACTATTTTGTATGAAAGATGTGTGAATGACAGGGTGAATGAATTAAATGAGAGAGTGATATACTTAGCGGACAAATTGTACGCAAAACGTATTTATTTTAACTTGTCTGCGTCTTTTATGTAAAATGTGTTACTTGTCTAAATTGTGGATACATGTTTAGTATTTAAGACACTACATCTAAGCGCCACTGCTTGGAATGCCCGGTCATGCATTACACACAGTGGGGTAATTCATGACAAAGGATATCCCAACTCGTGACGCTTGGAGATAAACCATACATTGAGCACACACTTTATACAAAACTCAATACTGAACACTAACAATTAAAATACAGTCACTTTATTAGAAACAGCAACATATTAGTCAATACACTAACAAGCCAACAGGGACACATGTAGTCAGATGGGATAAAACAACAGCATAACTACATAGTCAGCATTATACAACATATGAAAGTAAAAGTGTATCCAAATGCACACACAGGACAAGATTTGCATGTGCACTTAATTAGCCAAGACTTTTGTCTTGTTAATACTCTATTACACAGAGTTTAATTATCTTGGTATCAATGGGATACTTGAGAAGGGCGGGTTGTATAAACAACTAGGAAACGTCACGTAACTTCGGTCAGATAAGCATTTTTAAGGACACAGAAGAGAGAAACCTCTTCAGCAAATCATCGTGAAGTGGTGTATCGGAGAATACATGAGTGTTGATGCAGACATGTAGGTTGCCAAGTTACTATCCACCAAACTACAAACACCGACTTTATGTGATTCTGTGACAGAATTAGTACAAAACTAATTACCTTATAATAACCCATCTAATCAGGGGGAAGAGGGGGACTCCTGTCACAGCCTCACATAGGGGCGGTAACCGACATAAAGTAAGAGACACTGGCGAAGGACTACAACTCCCGCTCAAGGGAAAGAAGTGAGTCACTCGAAGGCTTGAGTAATCCAGAGCCTTCTCGAAGGACTGGTCAGTGGGTCCACTGTCCCGTGGACACTGATGTGGCCCGCCTATTACGGGGTCCACGAGAAACTCGGATAGAGTTACCACCCGTGTCGGATTGCGACACGTGTGAAAGGGCAGAGACAGACTGGACATCGAGGAAGCAACAGGGCTTACCTTAGAGGGACTTGATAGTTCAGACCCATGTGTATTTAGGGGTCGTAGACATATGCTAGATAGTTGCTTAGAATTGTTTGTTATAATCATGTGTGATGTACAACCTCTGTGATACGCAACTTGTCGAGTGCGGGCTTGTTAAAACCCACTTCGCCAGCGCACTGTATATATTATATAAATAAATGTTTCTATATTGTATCTCACGGAGTTTGTTGCCTGTATGAGCCCGAGTCCAGATCCCCTAGCGATCTAAGACTGTGACACTGCCATCTTCATAATCATGTGCCTTGCCGATAAGCATGGGCGTTCATTTTTCGCCATCTTACACGATCACTAGTGTCCGTGTTATAATTGTATGGTTGGTTGATGGGTCAACAACCCAATAGTATAAAGCGTTGAACTCTTGTACATCTTGTTACAATTTTTTTCTAGTGATGGTTTAGCTCCCTCCCTGTTAACAACTGACACACTTATCCCCAGGATACTTGTCGAGTCTCAGTGCTAAGTGTGCTAAACGCTGACAATCACCCATAATAATGTTAAATTACGATGATTATCGTGCAATTTCACGGCGCACGGAATATGTAGTCCTCGCCAGGCACCACCACAGTGGGGTCATGAATCATCTAAGCAAATAACCATACGTTTGTTGCTGACTACAAATATGCCATTTGTATATGATGTTGCCTAGGCATGTTCGAATCGTGTAGAGAACGCGTGGTTAATATATGGTGATTTGTTTGGTACAGAATTAGTAAACACGTCTCTGAACGAATAAGCCAATTAGGATGTTATTTGCATTGTTAACTGGCCTTTGCTGAAAGCATACATTAACATCTATCATTGATGCAAATTTACATATTTGTAACATCAGTCTTCGTGGAAACGAGGCGCATAGTCAGAAGTCAATTTTAATAGACGTACTAATGTCCATAGCCACTGTGGTCGTGGGGTTAAGTTAGTTACTATTAAACTTCCGGTGTGCTGATGATTGATCCCTACACTTGTTCAGGAAACTCTGGCAAACTACTGAACTTAAAGATGCCTAGAAAATCAAACCTGGGGTTAGTCGCAACGTCCTGCAAAGGGCATAAAACATTGCTTACATTACATGTCGCTTGCCTCTCTACTCGGTGGTCATAAGTTCGAATCCGTTTTGAGATGGGAGTGTTGTACTAGCACCCGTCCCAGGTCGACAGAGCCTAGCATGGACACAAGGACATTTCATTGGAAGTAGTGGCGTGAACTTGACCATATCACCCATCGAGTGCCGATTCGTCTAAAATATTGAGCTAGCACCTTAAATCACCAAGGCTTGTGAAATCGCTTCACTTATTTGCATGGTGTACTCGAAGATCATATAGGGTGTATTTGTAATGACTGTGCAATGCTTGAGAATATTTATTTTTGCATATCCCTTACAGGACGTTGCAGTCAACACCAGCGTTTTTTTCAGCTGCTGTTGATGTACTAGGCAAGATTACGCTCAGTAGTTTGCCATTGCTTTCTGAGCGACCGGCTCACATACCCCTAAGTTACCGACTTGGCGAGAACCGCTACCGTTTCTCGCGCGTAACACGTTACTCACGAGAGTATACGGGATTACGGAGAAAGACGTAAACCTCTAGGCCAGGGAGACCTGTAAAGTTCATGCTACATAATAGGTAAATACAAAACTTGGACCGGCAATATTTTCAACCACAGCACAGTCATTAAAAATGCGCCCTGTATATGATGTCATCATTATATCCGCTGAAATGGAACCCCATCTTTCTCTATTTATTGTCATGATACTATAGAATAACATCTTCCCATTTCATCTGTCCATGTTATATACCCATTTAAACAGCTGTCTTCCTTGTCTACGTTACTGTTTCACCTTTTCTACCAGCACCATGCGTCTTAACGATTGCATAGCGTTTTGTTTAGTATTTAAACATTTACTAGGTAAATATAATACACTATGTTACTTTTGCTTTCGGAAAAAGAAATTAAGATTGAATAATACTTGTATGCCTTTATATGCGCTCAACTACTTACGTATATGGCACCCTCTTTTCTTTTAATAATGCGCCTGTATTTGTAATTTCTCTAGAATTTCTGTATTTGTTATTGTGTATTTAAATTTATTTGCAGCCTCATTTTGTCTTTAACTCCTGTTTGAAATGACGGTTTACCAGTGTGTGCAAGAAGCCTCCGGTCCTCGAGAATGGCTCGAATTATTTTAATCATCTCACCCTCTTTCGTTTATTATTTCTCTTTTGTTAGTAATTTATTTAGTCTTTCTTTATTTTCTTATTTTGTCATTCCATTTACCTATACCACCGCTTAATGATTCGCTTAAAGACCGATCATCGCAAGACAAGGACAGAGACGTTAAAATTAGCAACTTGGAACGTTAGGACGTTAAACAACGACGGAAAATTAGAAAACATAAAACAAGAAATTGAAAGGGAAAAAATTAATATTTTAGGTATGTGCGAAACGAGATGGACAGGAGCAGGCATCAAGATAGAGGAAGATTTCAAGATTATTTATTCTGGAGGTGAAGATCGTCATAGGGGAGTGGCAATTATTCTGGACCGGAAAACATCAAAATCTATTCAAGGATATTGGGCCGTGTCGGACAGAGTTCTACTAGTTAAATTAAGTGGCAGACCTTTTAGCATAAACATTATTCAAGTATATGCCCTAACAGGAGAATCCAGTGAAGATAGTGTAGAAGAATTTTATAATGACATTGAGTCTGCCTTAAAGAAATGTAAAAATTCAGAAATAAACATCATAATAGGGGACTTCAATGCAAAAGTAGGAAATCAAGGAGATAGATACACAGTAGGAAACTATGGTTTAGGAGAGATAAATGAAAGAGGATACAGACTCGTAGAGTGGGCAAAAGAACAGGAAATGATTGTAGGAAACACCTGGTTCAAATAACACCCTAGATTGCCCTAGAAGATTATGGACATGGAGGAGTCCTGATACCAGGATTAGAAATCAGATTGACTACATTCTGATTAGCAGAAGATTTAGAAACGCATTAACAATAGCAAAAACAGTTCCCAGTGCTGATTGTTATAGTGACCACAGATTACTCACAGGAACATTGAGGATAAAGTTGAAGAAAGTCAAGTATATATCAGGAAACACTAAATATGATTTGTGTACATTGAGTAATGACAAGGAAATACAAAACAAATTCAACATAGAAGTACAGAACAGATTTGAAATTTTGTCTGATCTAGAGATCTTATTCCAGGATGTGGATGATCAATGGGAAACGTTGAAGAATTCAATCAATGTGGCTGCAGAAACAACTATTCCAAAATTAAAGAAGGTGGGTCGTAAGAAATGGATGACTGAAGGAATTTTACACCTCATGGAAACAAGAAGACTCAGCAAAAATAATTCTGTCAAATATGAAGAATTCACAGACAAGTCAGAACATTATGTAAGGAGGCAAAAGAAGCATGGCTTGAGGAAAAGTGCTTAGAAATTGAAAGCCAACACAACAGTCAAAATACCAAATTAGTGCACAAAAGAATTCAGGAACTTACTAATAAAAGAACAAGTACATCAACAGGGTGTCTAAAAACTGAAGATGGGAAAATCATAATAGAAAAAGACCAGATTCTACAGGTATGGACAGATTATGTGAAACACCTTTATGATGATAACAGAGACAAATAGTGTGATATTAGATTTAATAATGAAGGACCGCTAATTTTAAAGATGGAGGTTCGAAATGTTCTTAAGCACATGAAAGCTGGCAAGGCCCCCGGTGCAGATAACATCACAACAGAAATGATTAAAGCTTTAGAAGAATTTGGACTAGATCAAGTCACCAGACTGCTGAACACATTATATGATACTGGAGATAAACCTCCTGAATTATGTAACTCTATATTTATTGCAATCCCAAAGAAATCAGGAACCTTGGAATGTGATCAACATAGAACAATTAGTATAATGAGTCACATCACAAAGATTTTGCTAAGAATTATCATGCAAAGAATGAGGAAGAAGATACAACCTGAAATAGGGGAAGAGTTTGTAGAAGGAAAGGGTACAGTAAATGCTGTGTATATGCTGCGAACAGTTATTGAACGTGCTATAGAAGTAAACAAGGATATACATCTTTGCTTTATTGACAATACAAAGGCTTTTGATAGCGTTAGACATGTCAGCATGGTGGATATGCTTGCAGATCTACAAATTGATGGGAAAGACATTAGACTTATAAAAAACATATATTGGAAACAACAAGCTACAATAAGGATTGATAATGAAGTGGGACAGTATCAGCCAATTAAGAGATGTGTTAGGCAGGGATGTGTGATGTCTCCAGATCTTTTTTCCCTATACAGTGAAAATATTTTCAGAAATGTAGAGGATATAAATGGAATCAGCATTGGAGGAGGAAACATCAATAACATTAGATATGCAGATGATACAGTATTAATTGCAGACAATGAGTAGGACCTGCAACAATTAGTTGATGCGGTTGTTGTACACAGTGAGCAACTGGGGTTAGAATTAAATTGTAAAAAGACTCAGGTTATGGTCGTCAGTAGGAAGAAAGAAGTGCCACAATGTAATATACAAGTAAATGGAAATATTCTTCAACAAGTGAATCGGTACAATTATCTTGGAACAGTTATAACATCTGATGGGAGATGCCTTGAAGAGATTAGAACAAGAATCGCCATGGCGAAAGTAACCTTTAGCAAGATGAAAAACATTCTGACCAATAAGAAGATGTCAATTGAAACGAGAAAAAGAGTGTTGAGGGGATACATAGAGCCTGTTCTTTTGTATGGATGTGAAACTTGGACAATGAGCAGTCAAGCTGAAAAGCATCTGATGGCTGCAGAAACGTGGTTTCTGAGGAAAATGCAAAGAATACCATGGACAGACAGAAAAACCAATGACCAAGTACTACAGAAGACAAATGAACATCGTAAACTGATTAGAGAAATTAGACGTAGACAGTCAAAATTTTTTGGACATGTTATGAGAAGAAATGGATTGGAGAACTTAGTGACAACTGGCAAGATCGAGGGGAACAGACCAAGAGGAAGACCGAGAGGAAAATACCTGGATGGCTTGGCCACATGGCATGGACGAGACAGGAACACTGAGCTGATCCACGACACTGGTGATCGAGTGAAATGGCGAGTCATGACCGCCCACGCTTTCCGGCATGGCACATGATTGATTGATTGATTGATACCACCGCATTTCGACACACGTGTTTACAGACCATGACTGTATTAAAGTGTGTGCAAGATTTAATCACAATTGACATATTTGTGTTTCAGAGTTAGGTAATTTCATCATTAATATCGTAGTCATCATCGTCATTAGTATAATCTTCCACCACATCCAAAATCATCATCTGGTATAATATAGGACATCGCATACTATCGTGTTCCTACACACATATCAATCATCTGTATTCTTGAGAATGTCAACTTCTGATCGTCTTATGGACCATTCTGTGAAACCATCCAACGTTTTCTGGGTGTCTCCTCGATCTTCCCAGTTGTCACAAATATCTCCAGATCCCTTTGTCTCATAACGTAAATAAAGAATCAAGACTTAGAGATGTGTCCTTCCAGATGGAGTCAGCTCTATTATAGATGCAACTGATCAGCTCAGTTTACTCCTTCGCATATTGTGCCTACTATATTCCAATATCTAACTTTACCTTCCTCGGTTAGAGTGTGCACTGATTTGGCTTTACATCTCCTAACTTCGCATGTAAACACTTGAACCATTGCACACCCGCCCTTTATCGGGAAGTTGCTCACTCATCTTTTACCATTGTTTATGTTTTGAAATCGCTGTGTTTAATCTACAATATGTTATTAGCCCTGTGTGTGCTGCTCCTGAAGAAAGTCATTAGACAAAACTTTGTGTGTTATGATTGTACTTATTCATTAGATCTTTCCTTCACTGTAATTTATTTGTATTATTATTATTATGTCCTTTGCTATCCACCGTACTCTGTGCGTTCTGTTCGTTAAACCTGGGATCCTTAAGTGTATGTATGCATGTATCTGTGCTTTTCGTTTTTTTTTCTCCGTAGGAACGACACCTACCTATTTTTTTCATATTACATCACAATGTGAATAGTCATCTATATATATATATATATATATATATATATATATATATATATATATATATATATATATATATATATATATATATATATACCACCATCCTCATCACGAAAGGCATATTTCAGTAGAAGTGAAAAGTATATTCCAATATTCCAAAGATGATGGGAACTAGTACACAACCTTACTTAACTCTACTATATATATATATATATATATATATATATATATATATATATATATATATATATATATATATATATATATATATATCTGTGTGTGTGTGTGTGTGTGTGTGTGCGTGTGTTTTTTTTTTATGCAGAGCATTTTACACTACAAGCACACCACTTGGAAAACAGTTTGCAAGTACGAATGCTGACATTCAGTCATGGGTGTTTAGAAATATCATCCCTAAACTCTAGCCTGCCGTCTGAATCGTTATGTTGAAAAAAAAAGCGAGGATAACTTCAGTTAGGAAAATGTTCTTATCCAGACAGTATGAGGACTCCCAGTCTAGACTGAATCATTTAAGAGAGTTACAGAAGGCTGGACATGATTAGAAAGCCCTATAACGACAGTCGATTACAGAGAGCGAGCGAGAAATAGACCGAGAGACAGAAGGAGAGACTACATACACCAGTTGAGACATTTTGCTGGGAGTAAACAAGCTACCTTCCTAGCGTAAGCCAAAAACCGTTACTTCTGAGCCTAGAATCAAACCTAACTGGACAGTATTACGGATATATTTTTTCCCCATAGTAGTCTGTTATGTTAAAACGGTGTACTTTAATTTGCATTCAACACCTATTGTTTCTAGAGGGAGAAGAGAAACTTGCCAATGAAGTTAAACTGCGTTTAATTCTGCTTAGCTGTCTTCTCATCCCATATTCTTATAGTAGCTCTCCCCGATCTTGACTAGAATTTAAATCTAAGGGAAGCAAGTAGTTTGTATGCCTGAGTGCGCCATTAAATTACCTCTACGTTTAGTTTAGTCTTCTTGGAAATTGGTTATGACATCGTATCTTTTAATAAATCAATTTTAAATTTCGCAAGTTTTCTTTAAATAATAATTCCCTTTTTCAGTGTCTCTTCTTTGTAGTGAGTGAGTAAGTAAGTAAGTAAGAAAGTGAATGAGTTCGTAAGTAAGTAAGAAAGTGAATGAGTTCGTAAGTAAGTAAGAAAGTGAGTGAGTGAGTGAATGAGTGAGTGAGTGAGTGAGTTAGGGAGGGAGGGTGGGAGGGAGGGAGGAAAGGAGAGAGAGGGAGGGAGTGAGTGAGTGAGTGAGTGAGTAAGTGAGAGAGTGAGGGAGGAAAGGAGGGAGGGAGTGGGAGGGAGGGAGGGAGTGATTGAGTGAGTGAGTGAGTGAGTGAGTGAGTGAGTAAAAAAGTGAGTGAGTTAGTGAGTAAGAAAGTGAGTGAGTGAGAGTGAGTGAGTGAGTGAGTGAGTGAGTGAGTGAGTGAGAAAGTCAGTGAGTGAGTGAGTGAGTGAGTGAGTGAGTGAGTGAGTGAGTAATAAGGTGAATGAGTGAGTAAGTAAGTATTAAGAAAGTGAGTGAGTGGGTAAGTAAGTAGGAAAGTGAGTGAGTGAGCAAGTAAGTAGGAAAGTGAGTGAGTGAGTAAGTAAGTAGGAAAGTGAGTGAGTGAGTGAGTGAGTGAATGAGTAAGTAAGAAAGTGAGTGACTAAGTGAGTGAGTGAGTAAGAAAGTGATTGAGTAATTACGAGGGTAAGTTAATAAGTAAGTCACAAATGGCTGTAGAAAAATAACTAAAACTGATAACAACTTGAACTGTTTTTATACATATATTGTCCCTTTATTTCTCAACATAATTCCCATTAATATTGATGCACTTATCCAATCGTTTTATCAGTCCTCCCAAACCGGCTGAATAGAACTGCGTGCTCTGTTTTCTAAACCACGTTTTCACTTCAAATTCAACTTCGGCGTCATTCACGAAATGTCTCCCGCCAAGGTAGGTTTTCAGTGTTTATGCTGACAAATGTTTATCCCGTAAAGCGGTGCATAGCTGGGCAGAAAACGTTACGAGGGCGAGTCAATACGTAAGTCACAAAGTTCCGTGTGATGGCAGGTAAATGAAAACAAAGCACTCAGTTCTATGCAGCCGGTTTGGGAGGACCGATAAAACGATGGTATACGTTCATCAATGTTGCTGGAAATTATGTTGAGAAATAAAGGGACAGTGTATGTATAAAAATAAACTGGTTTCAAGTTGTTATCATATTTAGTTATTTTTCTACAGCCATTTGTGACTTACTTATTAACTTACCCTTGTAAGTACGTGAAACAGTTTGTGAGTAAGCAAGCAAGTAAGTGAGTGAGTGAGTAAGTAACTACGTAGGTAAGTAAGAAATTGAGTAAGTAAGTAAGTGAGTGAGTGAGTGAGTGAGTGAGTAAGTAACTAAAGTATGTAAGCAAGAAATTGAGTAAGTAAGAAACTAAGTAATTAAGAAAGAAAGTGAGTAAGTAAGTAAGTAGTTGAGTAAAATACCCTTGTACATGCCTTAATATGCACTAGGCACGAGGTGTTAGATTAATGTTTGTATAGACCAATCGACAATCTGTGAGTGATGTGGTCAGTATCAGGCCTCTGCCGTCTTTACTTCCCAAGACATGGTCCCGCTACACATGTTAGGCTGGGTCGGCGTGAGGGACCAGGTTTATTTTAACATTCCAACGAAACGTCGGACATGAGTGCTATTTTACCACATGTAATAGAACTCCAGTTGGTCTCCCTGGCGAAGGTGTTAAGGACGTTTTTCGTAATCTCGTATATCCACGAACGAAACACAGCTGCGCGAGATTTGGCAGCAGATCGCGTCGCCATGTTTTCTTACGGAGGTACGTGAGCCGGTCGTTCAGAAAGTAATGGCAAACTACTGAACGTAAAACTTGCCAAGACATCAACAGCAGCTGAAAATTGCTGACGTTGACTAAAATGTCCCGTAA